>JADBHU010000366.1:0-40545 GCA_017140155.1 Fusarium devonianum | reverse complement strand
TAAGGTGTAAGTTAAGCTGCGTCGCTCGCTTGTCTGCGTCGCTCGCTTATTAAGTACGTTATATAGCTTTTGATAATATTTATATAGATAAAGAGAGAGATATCGCGTCTTTAGCTACATATATTTTTCTAGTGTGACGGGAGGGGCATCTATAGCTTTAAAAACCGGGTCTTGATAACTTTGAAAATAAAAAAGTGCAAATGTAGATACAGGCAACCGTACTTGGCGCCATGTCGCTTAGCATGGGCATGCGTCACCGTCTCACGATCATAAAGGAGCAAAACGCAGCACTTGACGTCAAACATTTCATCGAGGATCGGACCATTCTGGCATCGAATCTTGTTGATCGCGCTTAGCTCGGGTTTACGGACTTCTATTCGGGCTGTTGCCTGTGTATCGCCGATCGCTTGGATGATCAACACGTGGAGTTCACTTTTGTAGTTAGCCACGCCAATGGAAAAGTTTGCGCGTAGCCGAAGTGGTTGTTCCGTCGAACTGAGTGAGTCTCGCGAGTCGCACAGAGACAGTGGTAGACAGGGACTGTCAAGTTCGATTTGAAAAGGCCAAGAAGTGATCGCTTGTGTCTTCACCACATCATGACCTTTTCAGGCTGTTATGCATGCATGGTGACAAGTTGCCCAGCGCCGGGCAACTCAGCTCGATCAACACACCAGACGAAGTTTGCGAAGCCCCCAGAAAAGAAGCATGTGGACCAGGCCCAGTTTACCCCGACTTGCAACATCTGTGCATGTCTGAGCAACTGGGGACGACCCATTTGTTTAATTCAGCTGCCTGCTGGGCATAGCCACTTTTGCCAAGAGACCAAGCATTGCCTGATCAGATGAGCGACTTATTCTTCCACCTTTTCCAGTTTAAACCTCACTGTGACGTCTTCGGTTGGAATGTGTCACAACACGCGTATCAGACAGAGGGTCGTTTGCAAGCCGAGCGCTGTGAGCAGCTCTTCTGGAAACACCTCAATGGCATCTCACATGAAATGTGTCAAGATGTTTCAACTTTGTACGCACATGAGTTGGAGTTGATGAAAGAAATTCTTTCTTTGCAACCTATATTCTCTTTTGGAGTTTGGACTTATCAATTGTATCGCAGTTATCGCAGGTCTCTGCTACCTAACAGCGCCTCGCATCTGCTGCGACCGTACGATTCAAGTAGCAATGCCAAAGATTTACCACCTAAACCATCATATCCGTTACTGGCTCTGTATCTCGCTAGTCAATTCCCAAGCTTCTTTCGTTAGTCTTGTAGAACAACAAAGGTCACACCAACAGTACTCCATCCATTCAGAGGCTTCTAAGACATGTCTATTCTCGTGTTAGTGCCTAACTAGCATATTATAGCTGTAATTACACTTAAAAATGACAGGACACTTTGCCTAGTAGCATTCGTGCGCTGATGAATATATATAAGGCTATTTGTGCGACAAACATGGATTCATGTCTTCGTGATATTACTCGTTTTGGTGGCTGCGAACCGAAAATCCTGGGTACCGCACGCACATGGACTTTCAAGTGCAACGCCGTATTTCCAGTGGGTACGCTATTCTGTGGCGGTGAAAGGTTAAGGTTATAGAGGCATCATGTTTATGCACAACTTGAGCGAAGTTTATGGTATAATTCAATCCATCTGGGCTTAATCATGTATCTGGAGCTTGGCGTAGGGTTTCCGCGTATAACGAACTTATCAAACGTCCGAGGCTTGAGCTGGAGGATTGGCTTGGTCATTGAATTACTTGACGAGCCTAGAGTCGAGTTGCATGAACACATTAATTCATGCTGTGGTTCGTTTTTTACCACTACTATAGCCATCTCAGTGTACGGCGTAGATTACAAGTTGGTGGCGTTATCAAAGGCACTCTGTCTTTCCACACCAATCGTGTAGAGGGGAAAATATTCCTATTCTAGGCTCATATGTTATGAACTGAGCAATTTCAAGCCGCGGCTTGGTCCTTGCACTGCGAGGGCTGCAGATAGCGACGGAGTCCCAACTACGCTCGGTCGCTCGCAGCTGAGGCAATGTGTGAGCGTTTGTGGCGACTGTTGCTTGGTCATCCCCCCTGGTCTCGTGGAGGGCTTTAGTTCTGGCCAGGTATTAAACTTGAGGCGGATTGCCTCATATGTGTACCCTTAGATGCAATATAAGTTTCTTGCCACATCAGGTGCCAGGCTACCCTCCTGCCTTTTTCAAAGCGGCATCATTGACCACCTTCAGATACAGAAGTCTCTTGTTTTCATGATATTTGGCCTCTGCGGATCGTTATTGATCGGCTTTTCGCTGCGCTGGGCGATAGTTACGTTGGCCGGAGCGCTCTGCTTAAATAAGAATGACCATCGATACATCAAAGTCGTCACCTCGATGATGAGATTATCCTACAAAGCCCTTGGCTCACGATTGAGGCGGCTGCAGAGATAAGTAACACAATACGGGATACCGTGAGCGAGACCTGGCTTTAGACTGCCTCATCCGAGCATCACTTAGCCCAATCCATGCATGGAATTGATCAATCGTAGATTCCAGTGGCCTCTGCAAAAGCCAGTCTATAGTCAGTGAGCCGGGAATTTTCAGCAACACTCTTTCCCAGCGGGATCTCATCTTCTCCAGGAATGAAGTCCCTTGCCGCATCAAGGCTACTTGGGACGAAGGAACAGCGGTTGAACTTCTCCACAAGATTGAGTTCAGATGATGGTACCATCAGCTATTGTTGAGAGTTTTATGCTGATTATATCTAGCACCGATAAAAGAAGAAAGGTGAGGAATAATTGATACGGACACTTCTATACGATACAGGCGCCCTTGTGTACTGATGGGAACGCTGCGAACACCAAGCGCTGCTTCGACTGTGTCGTTGTCCGGATGATCTCTGCGTATTGTTCTTCCGTAGCTCTAATTACCGCGTAGTCTAATCGGAACTTGCAGCGAAATGGACGAATGGCTCTCGGGCGGGCTGTCTGCCAGATATTGCGCGCGCGCGATAATTGGCAATGGTCAGGCAATGACAAATAAACCATCGGATGCCTGTTGAGTTGGATGCAAATAAATTTGGAAAATCAGTAACTGGCATGCGAGGAGGCGATCAGGGATCTAAAAGGTGCTCAATGTGTTGATGTGTACAACGAACAGACAGCACTGAACAACTCGCGGACCGGAACTCCTACCGACTCACAGAGAAAGCGTCCGAAAGCTCCTGTTTCTTGGTCTCAAGGTTTAACTCACTTGTTTTCGCCAGATGTAGTTCTGCATGCTGGCTATACCTCCTGTTGTACTCCAAGATGGCCTGCAATATGACCAGCAGAGAGGATCGGGCGGCATGTACCAGCCCGATCTCATCAAATGCCAGGTTTGACATGGTAGCGTTCAAAGACGCGGTCCAGATGACCCGCACCCGCGACGGAGGATGAGGTTGAGTGTTGGCTGCTCCTCAGATCAGAGTTGGCTTTGTTGTGGGCCTTTGCGAATACCCTCTCCTCTACTTTCGGAGATCACCCGCTCGCTTCACCGTGGCCCTTCACCAGGTGAACAGTTGGCGATAGCCAAGGACTATTGATAGTGGTGGAAGTGTATCAGTAAATGACCGAGGTGCTTCATTTGCGCGCATTGTTGCAAAGTATTGCGTACGTGATGCACACTGGACCATCGCCAACAGCTGCGCCGAGAAACCTGTCTCAATGACACGCTAATTCTTGCTTCAATAGACTTGAGTTGAGGGTTTCTCGAGTCATTTTGCGCATCAAACTGGGTTCTGACCTTCAATCACGGTCTGCTTACTAGGTACCTATTGTTCCCTGGTCCACAGCTGTTACATAAATTTGCCAGTGCAGGCCAGTTGCTGCCTCCCTGTTGCCTCACACGAGAGCTTCCTTAGGCTAAGGCTAAGGCTTCGCATACCTTATATCACCTTCTCTCAGCTTTGGCCCTCTCGAGCACTTCTTCAACCTTCACAAGCTTCGCAAAGGCACAGTTTCCTCTCATCATCATCATCATTCCCGCCCAATCACCAGACCTTCCCTCCGCTACTTCTCTGCCTTCATCTTCTGCCAAGTTTTCCCGCAACCTTTCATTCGCTCTCTGACCAAAACCACATTGCTATCAACATGTGTCGTGAGAGCATCACCATCGCCCAGTGCGCGCCGGAAAGCCCCCCAGCCCTGAGCTTCATCTGCGGCAAGCTGCACATGGTCGCTGGGCACCGCACTGTCTGTGTCGATGCCCGCGGCGCTTGTGTCTGCTACTTTGGGACTTGCGGCAACATCGACAGAGACACCAGTACCGATGCAATTGATCTCGCCTCTATCCTCAAAGTCCGCTGCGCTCGCTGCACGGATTGCGAGGACGATGTCGGTGACCGCCGGACTGGCCGCGAGATCCTCGAATCTAGACTGCTTCAGAGGCCTCCTCTCAACGTGCTCGACCCAAAAGCCTACCAGAAACTTGACAGATTGCTTGTAGAGCTCTGGGGCAAAAGACAGACTTGTCCCTTCCACGCCGAGCCTGGCTCAGGCCTTGCTGAGCCAGCCGTGGGAGCACCCAACGACAAGGTTGCTCAGCATCTTGATGCTGAGCCGCCTATCAGTTCGAGCGCTGGCACGGCTCCTGTGCCATCGGATATGGGAGGCAACCTTGAAGATGAATGGGCTACGCCAGAGGCTACGCCCGAAAGTGTGGCCGACAGTGCAGAAGACGAGGTTGAGATTCCAAAGTCTAGTGTCGACCCTGGTAAGACTGTTAAGCCCACAAACACCTCTGACGAGATACCCAAATGCTGACGCACGGTCTGTTCCTCAGACATTAGGAACGGCCTGGAACGTGCTGTTGGCATTAAGGCCAGTCGGTGGGCCTCGAAGTCTCCAGAGCCTGCTGAGGTTCCCACGCAGGAGCCTTCTGTCCCTCCGCTTCGCCGTGCTCCTCCAGTTGCATTCACGCCCAACCCCGACAACGCCACCAAGGTGCGCGACGCGGCTCAGAAGATCGCCAGCATCAAGTCTTTTCTGACTGGAAAGGTTGCCGCCTAGCCCATTTGGAGGTGTCGCAGTCTTGGAGACATTGTGAGCTAATGAGGGGACAAAGAACTGTTGACATGAGAAGGGAGACATATGATTCGACCAGCATCTGCTTCGAGGAGGCGCAATTCCGCTGATGCTAAGACAGGAAATACATGAATGATCTATGGGAATTACGTGACTGTGTGATGAGTGGCGAGTACGTGTGTTGATGTTTAGCGGCCAATCGGAATGATGCTCTCCAGTGAAGAACAAAAAACACCATGGAAAACCAGCCGTGCTCAAGCGCATTCGTCACTAATTATATCGTGGATGCAGGGATTGCGGGCACTACGGCAGCGGAAACGGGATCATGGGTCTACCCCGGAATGTGTCATCAGCTCGCAGACCAAGAGTTCGACTGCCGAAGTGCTTCTGCCCATGGGGGTGCATTTACTGGCCACGCGCGTGTTGTTGACTTTTTGTCAAAAGGCAGCTCCTCTCGCCGCCGATTGGAACCAAAGGGTCTCGAGCCGCGACAACAAAACGCGTCTCGTCGCAGAAGCAAAGTGTCGACAGTGATCCATCCGACCAGGATCACCGCGGGAAGCAGACATCTTGGCGACGGTCGGGGCCAATCGCTGGCTCTGTAGCGTCCACAGCTGGAAGCCCCTGCATGAGATGAGGCGCTCCCAATCTGTTGTTTTCGCCTCGTACGAGACACGGTGCAGGGAGGGTGGAAGGAATCTCTTCAGTGGGATTGTCGCAGCTGTTTCTCTCGGGGGCTGATAAACCCGCAGGGCCATAAGACAATTATTCCCTGGGCGGCCTCTCCATCCTCACCTCCATCTTCCTTCTGCTGCAGATCTCGATTTCCCCAGCGCAATCTGGAAGCAATCCGTAAGGGTCTCAACAAGGATCCACTCGGCCGCACAGAACAATGTCCACCGAGGGCGCTGCCTCGGCCGAGCCGGCCCAGCAGCTCACGGCCCAGGACCTGGTGAGGGAGATAGCCAGAGATCGCGGCTATCTTGGAGAGGACCAGCTCGCGCGCATCGGGGCCATCAACCCCGAGCTACGGCGCGAGGTCGAAGAAGCGCTTCTCCGAAAGGATGAGATGATCGGTTCGGCCGTCTTGACGTACGTACGGCAGCTGTTTCTGGTCTTTAGGGCGTTCTGGTTTGGTGAAAAACTCACATTGAGGTCAGATTAGCGAGAAACCTTTACACAAGCAACGCGCGATTCGTCTTTGAGCTGCTTCAGAATGCCGATGACAACGACTACAGGAGGGCCAAGTCCCGCGGTGAGGATCCATACGTTTCATTCAAGATCTGGCCCAACAAGGTGTCGATCGAATGCAACGAGAATGGCTTCACGCCTGAGAATTTGAGAGCCATCTGTGCTATCGGTAAGAGCTCAAAAGCCAGCCTAGTGGGCTACATCGGCGAAAAGGGCATCGGCTTCAAGTCCGTTTTCATGGCCGCATGGAAGGTTCACATCCAGTCCATGGATTTCTCTTTTTCTTTTACCCATCGGAAGGGCGACTCTGGCTTGGGAATGGTTACACCTGTGTGGGAAGAGACAGAGGAGACCCTTGGCGACTCTTTGACCCGCATCACGCTGTTTCTTCACACAAGTGACGATCCGGAGGAAGATGCGCGGCAGCGAGAGACGATCAGACTTCAGTTCCAAGACCTTCAGCATACTATACTCCTCTTTCTCCAGAGATTGCGCAAGGTGCAGGTATCTTTCTTCGACGAGGACGACAGTTTGACCTCCGCCACAACGTATTCTCTCCATGGCAGCAATCCAGCAACCGTTCGAAAGACGACTGCCGAAGGTGTTGAGGAGAGAAGGTATCACGTCACGAAACACAGGGCCGACAACATTCCGAGAAGCGAAAACAGGACGTACTCGGAAGAAAAGGATCGCGCCGACTCATCTGCGGAGGTTGTTTTGGCGTTCCCCCTAACGGAGAGTTCAGCCCCGGTAGTCGAGAATCAGGATGTTTTCGCCTTTCTTCCGATGCGCCCCATGGGTTTCAAGGTAAGTGCGCTGTTATGGCAGACTAGTCTATTTGGTTCAATTCACTTTGACCCTTGAGCTGATGTAATGACAACGCTTTAGTTTCTCATTCACACAGATTTTGTAACCGAGGCCAGTCGCCAAGGCTTGGTTGTCACATCCATGAGGAATCGCGGCCTCTTGAATGGCATCGCAGATTGCTTCATCAAAGCCATCCAGGAATTCTGCCAACACCCGACTCTTCAGTATCAGTGGATGCGATGGCTTCCTCAGCGCGATGCATACCCGTGGGATAGCTTCTGGTCAGGGCTCCTGGACAGGATTGAGGAACGAATCCAAGAAGTACAAGTACTTCGCACTCTGGGTACTGGAAAGCTCGACTACATTCACAAGCTCTGCCGGCTGCAACCGTGGCTTCGCGACAAAAACGGCGACCCGTTATTCATGGACATGGATGAGGAGATCTACCTTGCCAAAGAGTATAACCCTGAAGACCTCGACCTTTTAAGACCGTACGGATTGGAGAACGCGTCTTACTCCGACATGATTGTCCGCGTGGGCAACGACCTCGAGAAGCAGCCAGAGGCGTCCAGGATGAAGAACCCAGCGACCGATGACGAATGGCACTCACTGGCGGCGCGAGCGCTCATCTTTCTCAAAAATACTGCAACTATGGGCCCGGCTCAGGATCGCATCAAGAAGCTGGAGTTCATTCCTCTGGAGAGCGGCGAGTGGGTTTCTGCTGGCAGCGGCCCTCTCTACTACTCGCATTGCTCTGGTGACCTGGCTATTCCGGAAGACCTCGAACTGAGTCTGGTGGATCCGGCCGCCGCACGAAATCCGGACCGACGTGCTCTGTTTAGCAAATTTGGCGTGATCGAGGCGCTCGTGAAAGATGTTCGCACCCTCATTCTCACCAAACCTGCTCCCGCAGTGGCGAACGAGGCCGTGTTGTCCGCGTCCATCAGCCACTTGAAGTTTCTGTATCTCTCGGAAGGGCTGCTGGATGATCATGAGACTCAAGCGAGTTTGGATGGCTACCGAGTTTACGATGAGGACATGAAGGCTTGTTCGCCCTCTAAGCAAGATGTCTACCTCACAACAGGCGATGAGTTTGGCCCAAGCCAACTGCTAAAGCCCAATGAGGAGGCAGTAGGCTTTACTGCATCTTTCTTGCACGGGGACTACTTCGAAGACGAGCCGGCGACACCTCAAGGCAGCCAGTGGTCTTGGGTTGAATGGATGGAATCGCGTCTTTCTCTCCGCCGCCACCTAAGACTCACTCATGTCGGGCCTGGACGAAAACTAGAGCTCTCCTCGGCGTTCCAATATCTCGAGCAGCATCGTCCTGAGTGCCTTTTGGGTGCACTACAGCACATCTGGGGATTGGAGGGCAGGAGCGCAGTAAAGTCCCCCGGAATCATGGAGGAGCTGCGCAGCATGGAAGTTGTATGCAAAGGCGGTGACGAGTATACTTTGTCAGAGCCGCTTTCACGGACTTACTTGCCTTTACCTGAGCTTGAAGGCAAGCATGTTCGTTACGCTGAAGACGAAGACTTTATCTTCCTAGACTTGGGCGAGGCCATCACATCGGGCACCTACCGGACGAAATGGGGATTTCTGGTTGATCACCTGGGTGTTGGCGATACTGACGATCTCCAATTCTACTTGAGCATCCTCAAGTCCATTCGCTTCAGTACCACGGCTGCTGGAGTTCGACGAAATACCAGGATCTTGGACCTTTATGAAACCATCTACGCTCGCTGCCGTGAGGCTGACAGTTTCTTAGACGCGCAGGCAGAGGCAAGGTATGTGATCAACATTAGAGATTCCACAGCCGTCGTATACTAATTGGCCCAGGCAAGCAATTACTGCTGGAAACCTCGTGTTTGTTCCAGAGCACGACTCTGCCCCGGCATCGTGGGCATCGCCAGATAAATGTCTCTGGAGCGCTCGAGAGGACATGCAGACTGCGTATCCTCTTGAGCATCTCTACAGAACAAAGTTTGGTCGGTCAGAGGGCGAGCTCGACTTTATAAAGCAGTTTTTCAAGTCAGCGCTCGGCGTTTCCGATTGTTCATGGAACCACTATGTGGCTGAGATACGCAACCTAAAGAGCTCAGGCAGCGAGGATTTCGACTGGATCAATGAGCTATACGTCTCTCTTGACTCGGTCAGACACAGCCTAATTGATGCTGACGCGATGAAACTAAGGTAAGGTAGCCAGACTAGTCATTGCAAAGATAAGCTAACAGTGCAACAGGAAAGCTTTTGCAGAGGAGCCCCTGGTCTACGTCAATATTGGGAACACGAGTCGCTGGTACACGGCTGGTGAATGCCTTTGGTCGAGCGCTACCCAGATCCAAGGAAGAGTGGCGCTCAACGACCTCTACCCTGACATGGAAGATTTCTTTGTGAACTTTCTTGGTGTTCAAGAGCTGACGCTCGACATGGCCTACGATGAACTCAAGGAAATGGCAGCTAGAGTTCCCTCTCCGTCAATCACTGCTGTGAAAGAAACGATCTGGGCGCTGAATTCCTTGCTAGTGTCAACTGATAAACCTCCTGATGGGGAGCCCATCTTCATTGGCAAGGTGTTTCCCGTCAGGTACCCCAATGGGTCCGTCAAGTTGCAGACCGGTCGGACGCAGTTCGCCATTGCCGACCGAAAGGCCCTGGGTGACAGTTTCGCGCCCCAGGCAAAGATTCTCGACTTCACACTTGATGAGGTTCGTCGGTTACGTCCATTTCTGTCATGGCTTGGTTTGGAGATGAGATACCTATCAACCATGGTGAGAGAGATCTCTACCGTTGCGGGCGGTCGAATGGATAGGCTGCAATATCCTGACCGGGACATCCGGCAAAAGGCAGATGGGCTCTATAGGTGAGTCTCCCTGTTTTTCGAAATCCTTGTCGTGTTCTAATCAGGTTTTCTAGGATCGCCGTTCACTTTAACAGTCCGCGCGCGTTGAAGGATAGATCAGAACTTTACTGGACTCTTTGCGGCACCGAGGTGTACGAAACGGACGGGATATCCTCAGAGCTGCATCTATCTCAGGACGGACACGACCTGGTCTACGTCCAGGAAAGGAGTGAGCTTCATCTGCGCGAAGATGACGGCATTCTCAAGGTGTACGTCCCACGAGATCCCAAGACGCAGGGCTTCTGCTACTTCTCGGCTCTACCACGACGTCTTTTGGAGTGGATAATGACAGATCCGTCGACCCTAATCGCCAAACCTGCCGGCTCGCGAGCAGTTCAGGTTGTCAATTCGGTCCTTAATGCTCCAATCATCAACATGACGCAGATCTTGGAGGCAGAGGGTATTGTGGATGTTGACATACCAGTAGAGAGCGAAGACGAGGACGAGGACGAGGGCGAGGAAGTCGAAGAGGAAGTGGAAGTTGAAGTGGAAGGCGAAGAGGAAGATGGCGAAGAAGACCCCCTCGGAGAAGCAGGCGAAATTATTACCGAGGAGTCTACAGGGCGTCAAGAACCAGTCGTTGATGTTGAAGTGGATGATGACAACGACGACACGATCAGTCACGAGGCCGAGGAGGATCTTGTTGCCCGCTACTTGGCACAACCAGAGATCCACGAACACGACATTTCCAGCGACGAAGATACCATTTACCGTCGCTTTGCCGAGATGCAGTCCCCCCCCAGATGGGGTGGTCTCCCAGTGCGACAGCCAAGCCCTGCAACATCAAACTCGTCTATCACTGGGCGACGGCTTTTCACTCCGACATCATCGACCACAGAACCGCCTCGTCAGAGGCGCCGTACGTCGGAATATGGCCCGCAAACGCCTCACGCGTCCGCAACCACAAGTACGAGCGCGTCAAGCCGATTGCCAGCCGCGCGGCCACCGATACGACCCGCCTTTGTCTTTGGCTCATCGCCTTCAGTGCAGTCGACCTCGGCGTTCCAGTTCCAGGGCGTTGGTGCACGGCCCGCGGAGCTGGCTATGGAAGATGAAGAAGAGTATCTGAAGTTGCTGGATAATGTGATCTCGGCAGCGACTACGGCGCCTTTCCCCAGCAGGGGTGCTTATGATATGTCAGGTCTCTTCGGTGCCCTTCCAGATGTCGACCAAGAGGAGGCTGAGCTGACGCGACGATTCCGCTCGCGTGGTCCTCTTGAGCGCGATATGAAAGTCGAGGCTCTTGGAGAGCTATTTGTAAGTCGATCGACCTCATCCAACGCCATATTCATGACGGGTGCTTTGAGGGGCGGTATCAGATGGCTAATGCGGTGATAGGTTTTTGAACTTCTCTCCAAGATGGATCCTTCATTGCCGAAGTTCAGCAGAGAGAACTGGCAGAGTCAGATGCGAAAGTTTGTGACGATACATCCAGACTACAGCGACATGCTGCCTTGGACCGGCAGAGAAACAGCGGACATTGTCTACTTTGACCGCAAGCGGGTATTGACGACGCTCCTGGCAGACAAAGGCTACCTCGACAAAACCGCGTGGCAGAACAAGAAGCCTTGGTTCATGATCGAGGTCAAGGCCACGACGGGCCATTGCCGCACCCCATTTTACATGAGCAGGCGACAATATCAGAGGGTGAGTCCTGTCGAGTTCTGTACAAGTTAGTGAACAGGGTGCTAATAGGTTTGTTCCATTCAGATGCAGGAAAACACCAACACGACACTTTCGCCAGTGGTATCACCGATTGTCTACCTGATCGCTCGCGTCTCGAACGTCGACAAGCCAAATGTAGAGCTCAAGATATACGTGGACCCGGAGAAGCTGCGCCAGGAAGGGTCGTTGGTGTTTACTGGGGAGACGTGGTCTGTTACGCCGGGGCCGGGGGCGATCTGATGATATAGTCCTAGAACGTACGAGTATTTAGCAATCCAATTTTTTGTTTCTCAAAGATTTGTCCTGTGTTTTTCGAGTTTTGGAGCTTTTACTGCATCATCCGAGGGGCCTCCACGCGGCTTACCTCTGGTGTCGGCTCCAGGCACTGCGCAACAACGCTGTCACTGCCGTCGCCTCAGTTGTCCGAGTAACTATTGTTGATCTGATCAAGGCAGCTTCGAAGAAGTTCTATAGCTGCCTATCTACCTTAGCGCCTACCTTACTCATAGCCCATTTCGTAGATATGATTTGTAGAATATAGTAGAATGGCCTTTAACTCACTTGAACAGCCGAGCTGCATTGTTCTTTCTCCTCTTTCAGATGACAAAGTCATTGACAGACCAGAACAGCGCTTTCCGGTAGAACAATGCCCCCTCTCGGCGACAAAGACTTGATGAAAAGAAAAACATTGCCAGTGTGTCAAGCTGCTCGACCCCGCTCATTCACTCGGTATCATGGTCCCTGGTGGGCAGCAGAACAGCCAAGGCGAACAGTAAGTCTGGCAGAACGGTTCAACACCTCATCGTGAACAGAAGAGAATGCTGTTGGGCATAAATAGCCTTCGTTTTCCGGCTTATCGTCGTCTTTCTTGCCATCACCAAGCCTTTATCAGTACTCACATCCATACTGTTCAGCCCCATCAATCATCACACTCAACTCTACCAAGCAGCAACCGTTTGGCATCATCCCCCAATCACACCACCCAGCATGTCCCATCGCATCCAGTCCATCCAGAAGGACCCAGAGGACGTTCCCCAGCAGCAACTCCCGCAGATCCCAGAGCGATCGAGCCATGTCCCCGAGGCGAGTTCGAGGCTGAACCAGACCTGGACTCAGTCCGACGACTCGACGCTTTCGGGCCGAACTTCTCGATCTTCAACCGTTCAGTCCTCCATCTCCTACCGGAGCATTGCCAACCTCTCTTCTTGCACAGAAGTGCAGGATGGCACCAACCAGTCCAGACCATTTCTTGGCGCGGTAGGCGGCCCGAACAAGGCTCCCCTTGTAGGCCGTCGCCCTGGTTCTCAGCTCCCGCCAAACTCTCACTGGAAGGAGGACGGCACCATCTTCCCCCCGGTTCCGCCTGGGTTCACCGAGGCTGACCGTGGTCGAGGCGGCGTGTACGACAGGCCGTTGGAGTCAATTCCCATCGATGATCCTGCCAATGCTTCGCCCCCTTCTCACAAAGAGAACCAAAAAGAAACAACCAGTACGTATCGTGCGCCAGCCGTCCCCGATTCCGACTCCGAGAATCCCGGTTTCGCCTCTCCTTTCTTTTGTCATCCTCCTTTCAAGCCGGTACCGATCAGAAAGGCCAGTGGGTCGAGCCTCCGTGGCCGTGCTCCCGCTCAGCCTTCCTCCGATCCCGAAACTGCCGAGCCAGAGAGCGGCCGACTTCAAAAGAGACCTTCTCTGAACCCAGAGGCTAACAGCTGGTTCCCAGCCCCTTCAACCTCCGCAGGTCGTGATGCACAGGCCGCTGGATACGATCAGCATTGGGATCGCAGCTTCGCCGTGCCAGGTACAATGAGCTCGCAAACCCCCGGCACTCTTTCACTTCGAGAGATAATTTCCCGAACGAAGGGAGAGTCGAAGGAGGTTGACCCTGAGTTCTTGGCTAGGCTCAAGTCTCAGAAGAACAAAACTCAATCTTGCCGTACGTACCTTGAAGATAGTCGTGACAAGGAAGAAGATTTGTCGGACTGGTTCTGGAGTCAGGCCACGATGGACGAGGATGTCGCCAAGCAGGAGAAGAGCACTGACGACGACCGCGAGGATGCTAACTAACATGTCTTCTTAGGAGCCGACAAGTCCGCTCGCCGTCGTTGAACAATTCGAGAGCCTGTCCCCAGGCGATGAGAGATTTTGAGACTTTGCCACGGGATTTCTATCAGAACATGGCGTGGTAGGGAAGCAGTACTTTTGTCTGTTTTCTTTTCGGTTCGGGAAAGGGGGTTAACCGGGTTGCGAACATGCAGGCATGTTTGCAGGATACGAATGTTAGATACTGCGATGCCAGTTCTTGCATACACTTTTCAGTAAGGCGTTTATTAGGAATGAATTTAGACATTTTGCGTATCATAAGGTAAATGAGAATATTGCGTCGAGTCTTTTGTCCCTAGTGAAGTCTAAGATGTCGTGAAGCTTCTGAAACCGAAGATAAAACTTATTATTAAGCGAGGGGACGCCTTTATCTCAATTCTCTCTTGGTAGCTTTCATTCACTGTAGAAATATGTTTACCTTTTGGCTAAAGCTTGCGTTTGGTAGTGTCCTCCTTTCCCTCATTGTTTGTGAAAGTCAAAAGGTTTTAAAAAAAATTGGCTGCTGTCATTCCACTGGAAATGTCAGATCACAGCAGTAGAGAAACATACGTTTATTTAAAAACTCATCAGATAATAACTGGAGGTAGTTAGACATCTAGATCCAACAGACGAGTGCTTGGGCAGGCTAATGTCACGGATCTTTGCGGTGTAGCTGTAGGGTAGGCTCCGCTGCTCGGCTCCGGACACGGATTGCTGACCGGCGAAACTGGATCTTCGGCGCCGAGAGGCCCTCGGAAGTCGGGGTCATTGGATCGTCAGTATGACGCCCGAGGATCATGTGCCTCGGAAACCGGTAGCCCAACCTCGATGCTCATTGAGTGAGGTGGGAGCCATAGCTTCCCCCAGTTTAGTGAATCAAGTTGTACTCATGACGTAACTTTGTCGTAGCCATGAATCCTGATGCTCGTTGCCCTTAAGAGCAGCGGTTAAGACGCCCCTGCAGACCACGCGAGATCATAAATCTTATCTCCACGATATCAAACTCCAGACACATCCGATTATGGCAGGTTCAAATAAGGATAACCCGGTCACTAACGAGGTTGCGGGAAACCCGCTCTCGGCTACCAACCAGGTATTGACTGCAGGCGCTGCGGTGACCCAGGTCAGAGTTCTCGCCCAGGACTCCATATCAACATGCTCATCTTGGTGAATTAGGAATTCCGCCCGGTGAAGAAGATATGTGCTCACCTCAATGCTTTCCATGTGTATGCCGACGATCCGAAACGGTTTGTGGAAACAAATCATTACTGCGCACACCTGAGTACGAACCCTCAGCATTACCAGTCACAGATGCGGTACTGACGAAAGAATAGATGAGGACGTCCGACAATGTTTATTGTACGACTCAGATGAGCCCCATGCGCGTCTGATCGGGATCGAATACATGATCACACCCAAGCTGTACGAGACCCTTCCCGAGGATGAGCGGAAGCTCTGGCATTCGCACGTCTACGAGGTCAAGTCGGGCATGCTCATAATGCCCAACCGTTCTGTACCGGAGGCCGCATGGCAAATCGCCGAGAACATGGAGATGGACCAGGTCGTGCACCTGTACGGAAAAGTCTACCACCTGTGGCAGACAGACAGGGGCGACACCCTACCGCTGGGCCCGCCCAAGCTCATGACGAGTTTCACTGCGGATGGCCAGTTTGACTTTGAGAAGCATGTTGGTGAAAGGGATAGGAGGTTTGGAACAGATTATAATTTGAAGCGAAAGGCAAGGAAGGATATTGAGGTTCCTGATGTGCACGAGGGTGAGATCGATTGCGTACCCTGCTGATGACTGTGCTAACTGTCGTGTCAGATGCGGACCAGACCTGGAAGAAGCAATGAGGTTGCGTGGCTGTGAGCATAACCATCGCAGCTCCCGTTTGAGTGTATCGCCGTTTGACAGAGTGGGAACATTGCCTTTGAACTTACTTTGTGGAAATTAAGTCGTATTGTAGCATTCAGTCCTTTAATGCGCACTGGAGTGTTGTGGAGTAGGCTGGAAGCATCATGCGAACAGATGAGGAGACCGGCGCATTGATGAAAGAAGACAGGCACAAGCAATTGATGATACGGACTGCATATCGCATAAAATATGGAAATGACGACAGACAAGCGGTAAATTGACTATCGAAGGGTATCATAAGTGTCTGTCGCAAAGCGGCCGCTTCTATTCGGAGGAGGTTCGCTTGCATGGTAAAAGTTCGAATGGGTCGAGTAAGTCTTGTTGCGCCGCGAGCAACAACGACTAAGCAGCCAAATTCCGTCTGCGCTGATGGCCTCGTACACCGCTGGCGCCTCGCTTACGGCAGCTTGTAATATCGCCCGTAGTATGGAAGAGTTTCTCAAGACATGCCATGTTCGTCAGGTCTTTCCTATTGTGACTTTCTGGGGCAATGCCTGGATGCCCTGTTGTTGCAGAGCCACCCTCGTGTCGTGTACCTTTCGATCAATCGACCTAAAGTCGAACACGCCTTCCAGCTCTCCTCGAATGGACATTAGCTGATCCTGGGCTTTGCGGATGTCATCAGGCTTGTTATCCTGCAGCACGTGTGCTTTGACCTGGAGGAACCAGCGCTTTTGCATGTCGACTGGCGTAAGAGAGTCCCACGATGGCAGGCTGGTTTGAGGAACAGCGTGCTGCCCTTTAGTCTCCATCGGCACGTGTTCGCCCAGAGGTTGGAGAAAGTAGCACCTCACTAGACAGAACTCGATGTCTTCGCGAAAGAAACGGTAGACCTCCTCAATAGTCTCCGTTTTGAACCTGTTTGGCGTCAGTCCTCAGTCTCGCATGAGTGATAGTATCGCGACTTACTGGTAGCTGTTGTCGCTCATAATCGAAGGAAGCTTCTTTTGATCCCAAAGCTCAACCTTCTTCCGCTGGGTAAGCACAGGGCGTCCGTGAGGTGGATCGGGAAAGTCGGTCCATCGCAGGATGCCGGCTGTTGTATCGAGGTCCATGGGAGTTGCATTCGGACCCAAGTCGCGATCTTTCAGAACCTCATACCGCGCCTGAAGGATATATGACTGCCGGCTTAGGTTTTGGTGAAGGTCTTTCCACAAGAGCCCTGTATCCTTGCGGATGGGTTTGTCAATGGAGTTTTGGTTGGAGATGCCTACGGCTTTCGGAGGTCCCTGGAAGTAGAGGACACGCTGGACGCTCTCCCACGGAACCATGCCACAAAGGCCGCCTAGAACTGCGCATGCTGCGCCAAAGTTGCTGTCCTCGACGAGCGCCGTGAGGAAGAGCTCGTACATTGTGAATGGCGGATGGCCGAAATGCCGCTTTGTTTTGTTTACGATCAGGAACACGTCTTGGATCCCGATATGAGAGAATCCGCCTAATACCAAGCCCCCGCGTGAATGAAAAGTAGCCTCAAATAATTCTAGCCAGAGGAACGAATGTTTGCCCAGAAGTCGATTTCATGGATGAGTGAACTGTCAACCATGCCCCGCCAAAAGCTTCAAAGTCCCAGGCACAGCGACACGTGACTTCGCGTTGGGTTGGAGCTTCCACGCGTAGATTTACCTGAGCCACAAGGCTTGGCAGGTTGACGTTGTTGCAACAACTACAAACACTGTCCTTATCAATCACCAATCGAGCTACATGCGGCCACTACTATCAATTTTGCGATCGCGATGGCTTCAGGCAATTCCCCCAGCAAGCGCAAAGCTGCCCAGGAGCCCGTTTCTCCGCCGCTCATCAAGCGAAAGATCCAGAGCGGAACAACCAGTGAGCCCTCAAAGTCCAAGGCGCCCGAACAAACTCGACTGACTTGGATTAGAGAACGCTGTAGCGAACTTCTTCACGCCGGCGTCACAGAAGCCTAAGGACCCTACAATCTGGACAGAACGAGGCAGCAACGACGATACCCCTGCAACACTCCTTGTCGGCCGATACGAACCGGAGATAAAAGAGGACAAGACTATCAAGAGGAGAAAAGTCGCAGCATTCGACCTCGATTCAACTTTGATTGCGACTGCATCTGGCAAAAAGCATGCGGGCAGCGGGACGGACTGGAAGTGGTGGGATAATAGTGTCCCGGGTCGGCTTCGAGAGCTGTACCAGGAGGGCTATCGCGTGGTAATTCTGTCAAATCAAGCAGGCCTCACCCTGCATTTTGACGCAAGCTTCAAGGGGCCCAAGGCGTCCGCTCAGAAGCGAGTGACTGAGTTCAAACAGAAGTGCAGCGCGGTCCTCACGAATCTGAACCTCCCGACTGCGGTGTACGCTGCAACAGAGCGAGATATCTACCGGAAACCGAGGATTGGAATGTGGAAAGAACTGTGCGATGACTTTGACATCCCAGAAGCAGAAGTAGACCTCGATAACAGCATGTTCATCGGCGATGCAGGAGGACGCACAGCGTCGCTGGGGAAGGGAGCGGACGGCGTCGCAGCAATGGCCAAGGACTTTAGTTGCTCGGACAGGAATTTCGCACACAACGTGGGGATCAAATACCAGACGCCGGAGGAGTTCTTTCTCGGCGAAAAGCCTCGGAGCTTCGCTCGAGACTTTGACTTGTCCGAGTTTCCCTTCTCCGAGGAGGAGAACCCGTCGGGGGGTTCCGATATTCTTTTCGAGAAGACCAACAACAAAGACATTATCTTATTTTGTGGGCCGCCTGGGGCTGGCAAAAGCACTTTCTACTGGAAATACCTCAAGCCTTTGGGGTACGAGAGGATCAACCAGGACACCCTCAAGAGTCGCGACAAATGTGTGCAGGCAGCGAAGGAGCACCTCCAGGATGGAGACTCCGTCGCGATAGGTGCGTTTCCCCAATTTCCCCAAGGCCATTGTTACCCCATTCGCTGCCCCATGGCGCTAACTGCGACCACTTAGACAATACAAACGCCGATCCCGACACCAGGACCGTTTGGGTAGAGCTTGCCAAGAAATTCGGCATTCCTATCCGGTGCGTATGGTTCAAGACTTCGCTCGCGTTGTGTGAGCACAACGATGCTGTGCGGGCACTGAACAAGTCGCTGAATCCAGAGTCGCGACAAGGCCTTCCAAAGATGGCCTTCTCGGGCTTTGCATCGCGGCATAAGCCCCCGCAGAAAAAGGAAGGATTTCAGGATATTACGGAGGTCAAGTTCCGCTTCCAAGGCACAGAAGCGGAGTATCAGATTTGGGGTCGTTACTGGACTTGAAGGGGGTTTGCCCCCAACATGAGAGCAGCCAAATCAGGCCACCCCGCGCCTTGAAAACTCCTCTCAATCACAAGTCCCCAGAACTTCACGGCGTGTGGCTGCTCCGCAGGGTACTTTGGGCAGGGCGAAGCGACATCAGGATCAAAGACCTGACCGGCTGTTGACCTACTACGTCTCTTGTGCTAGTAGTAGCCTAGCACTTGAGTGGACTCGTCGAGTCTATCACGCTGGCCAACAAGCGATTCGATAATTATCCTTACCTAGTGCTTATACCTACTCGCACCAGCCTCGCGCATAACCTGAAAGAGAAAGTCTGCCCGGCATGTGGGGAAGCTCGGGGGACAGAACAACAGCCGGGCCGACTCGCAACTGTACTACTAGGGTGGACTTTATTTACTTTATATGCATTAAGCTACACAGATCTCGACACACTCTATATTCAGAGGTTATGGAGATGCGCCTGCCGGGGGATGCAAAGGACCGTGAGTCGCACGGGACCGGACAACTGGACACCCCCTGTTGCCAGACGATGCCGTCTGTCTTGCACAGAGAGAGGCCCTGGACCTGGCCTCTTGGGGTAAAGATCGATGATTCTGCTGCACACCCAAACGCGGCGCCCTCCGCCGGCAGTTGTTGTGCGGTCTTGGTACTTGTATCCGTCTTCATTTTCCCTGGGCGCTGGAGCCAAACACTCTTCGCTATTCCCGCCTCCAATTGGACGCTCCGCCCAGCAATGCGGCTCACTTTCGCCGCTTGGCAGTAACGTGGTATTCTCGCCGGCCGCGGCTTATTTGTAACGCCCGTTGCGGCAGGGGGCCATACCAGTATTGATGGACCAAACTGGACGAGTCTCGGTACATCTACTACGTTATTCAAGCATGAGATGCGCCATGACAGAAGGTCCGATAATTGGGAAAATGAAAAAAGCGGCACATCACACTCACGATAGTCGTTGGTTTACAGTAGGCGGTTCCTTTCGCTTCTCTCGTATCCTGCTCGTAATTCTCTTGATTTATGCTAAGCAGTCACATAGAGCCTGAATAAACACGGCTCGGCATGTACGGAGTAACGAGGTTGCGGCACGGCGCATGTACCGAACAGGTAAAAATGCTATGTGGGAGGGTGTGCACGATTCATGTAGCACCAAACCTCGGCCGGTACATTTAACGTTAGACTCTTCACCCATTGCCAACATTACGGCTATTCCTCTCCCCTGCCCCTGGAGGCGATATGACAGGGGTCATTTGCTTAGTGCCGTTAATACTTGCAGCCTCCGCATCCTTTCAAAGCCATCTCCACGGCGAGCGCAACATCCTCGGGTCTTGTTACTTGGAGGCAAAGCATGAGAGTGGAGGCATTGCTGTTGGTCGATTACGCCCCGTGGGGCGAGTCAAATCTTTGTCACGACGGATCGACATGGGGTATGCCATGTCGGTGAAAAGATGTGCAAGTCAGTAGTTTACTAGTTTTCCGACGGTGAGAGCGGAGGAGGGGGATGGCGAAGACGGAGGAGATCAACGGATATAGAGTTATTAGACTCTCGCCTGGAGAATGTGTGTGGGGAGGACCGTTGCTGGCGTGGGGGTGAACAAGACATATGTGGTATAAATGTCGGATGGAAGTCTATCATTCTATTCCGCATCCCCCTCATCTCTCGAGAACATTATCCTTTTCACCTCCCCTCTCACTGTCGTGTCTGTTGAAAAGTCTTTCACAATGGCAGGAGGCGTCAAGAAACCCGTCAACATCTTCAAGCTCAAGGACCTGGACGAGCCTGCAGGTGCTTTCAACTGGCGACTATGGTTCTCGGTGGTGTCCTTTGCCCTGCTCGGCGCTGCGCGAGGTATCGACGAGGGTCTCATCTCTGGTGCTTTCAACTCGGCCGACTTCAAGGAGACGATCGACTATGAGTCCTACTCGACCGTCGAGCAGGCCAACATCAAGGCCAACGTCTCTTCTATGGTCCAGATCGGCTCTGTTGGTGGTGCGCTCATGTAAGTGCCTCTCTTCTTTGGGCCACTGCTGTGTTCGGCAGTTGCTCGTCAAGCTTATTTGCACTTGGACTTCTGACTTACACGACGAACAGTGCTTTCATGATCTGTGATAAAATTGGACGAATCTGGGCCACCCGTTTCCTCTGCACGGTCTGGGCTGCTGGTATTGCCATCTTCATGGGTGGTGGCGTCAAGGGTAGCTTGCCTGCCATCTATGCCGGCCGCTTCATCTGTGGTCTTGGTGTTGGTCAAACCCCTGTGGTTGGGTAAGTAACGGCATCATATCCCTTCACTTCGCATCAACATCCCAACTAACATATACCCTCACAGCCCTGTCTACATTGCGGAAATTGCACCTGCATCGATCCGTGGTCTCTGCTCCTGCATGTTCACTGGCGCTGTCTACATCGGAATCGTCCTCGCGTACTTTACCAACTATGGCTGCGCTATTCACATGGACGACCACACCCACAACCAGTGGCTCGTTCCCACCAGCCTGCACATCATCATGGCTGGCATCATCTTCATCCTCAGCTTCTTCCAGTACGAGTCGCCTCGGTTCCTCGTCAAGCAGGGAAAGCCTGATCAGGCGGCCCATGTCCTGGGCCGCCTTCGCAAGCAAGCTCCTGACGGCGAGTACGTTGTGTCCCAGATTGGCTCCATCCAGGCTGCGCTCGACCACGAGCTGGAGGCTACCAAGGGCGTTGGCTGGCTCGGAAAGGTCAAGGAGATGTTCCTTGTCCCCAGCAACCTGTACCGTCTGTACCTGAGCTCCATGGTCCAGTTCCTGTCCCAGTGGTCCGGCGCTGGCTCCATCACTCTCTATGCTCCCGACCTGTTCAAGATCCTCGGCATCACCGGTACCGAGGAGGGCCTTCTCGTCACCGCTGTGTTCGGCATCGTCAAGCTGGTCGCCGCCATTCTCTGCGCCCTCTTCCTGGTCGATGTCATTGGCCGAAAGCGAGCCCTTCTCACCGGTATCACCCTCCAGGTCATATCCATGGTCTACGTCGCTGCTTTCCTCACCCACATCCCCGAGCTCGGCGTTGTTGAAGACTTTGTCCTCCCCAACTCCGACAAGGCTGCTAGCCGCGGTGCCATCGCCATGATCTACCTCTCCGGCTTCGGCTGGGCCCTCGGCTGGAACTCCATGCAGTACATCCTCACTGCCGAGCTGTTCCCTCTCCGGATCCGTGCCATCGCCACCTCGTGGGCCATGACCCTGCACTTCGCCAACCAGTACGGCAACTCGCGCGCCGTGCCCAACATGCTGCTCCCCACCAGCGACGGCGGCATCTCCCCCAAGGGCACTTTCTGGTGCTTCGCCGCCGTCACCTTTATCGGCGGTGTGTGGGTGTGGTTCTCCGTCCCCGAGACCAGCGGCCGCAGCCTGGAGGACATGGACGACCTGTTCGATCTCCCCTGGTACAAGATTGGTCTGCACGGCAACAAGGACGCCGACCAGAAGGACATGGCCCGTGATGAGAAGCAGCGCGTTGCAGAGGAGAGCCGTGCTACGGGCTTTGAGATCGAGAACATGCGAAAGCAAGATGCTTGAGGAAATTAAAAAATGTAGAGTGGGAACATGGCGAGCAAGGTGTTCTGCTTGTCAAATGGGACACGAAAAGATAGTCACGAAATTTACGAATCAATCAACGAACGAATATCTTACTTTATATCTACCAACAGCGTTCAAGTTTAGGTTCTACGTGAAGATACTGGCATATGCTTCTCCTACAAAGGAACTATCACGACCTCAGACCAAGTGCTTATGAAGCTCTCAGCGATCATCTTGACTGAGAGCGTTCGCTTCCTTACGCCACTGTATTTGTCAGTGCTCCCAACGCTAATCTGGAAATAAGGTTTGTGTAGCAGCATCCACTTTCGACCTCTAACTGAACCTCAGACGACGCTTCCAACTTGGACGCTTCCAACTTCGACCTCTTAAAAATTAAAGGTCTGCGTTCCGCCGCTCGAGCTGATACCCGTCACGACCTTGCTTCCAGAGACGTTGCCATGGAAGACCGGCCCAGATGAACGACCCTCCCCGTCTCCTCCGCTCTTACTCTTGGCCTCATCTCCGCAGCTCTTGGTCCTGATAGGCTTGTCAGTTCGCGGCCAGCGCTCCACGAGCGCCTTTGTGACAGACGCGGCTGTCGCAGCCGCAAAGTCCTGCCACTCTTTGTTCTTGTGGCTGTCGGCGTAGTCGCAGACGCCCTTGACGACGATGCAGGGGAACTCGTCCCAGACGCCGGCGCCTTCCATCTCGAAGGCGATGAGGCCGTGTTCTTCCGCGAGTCTGTCGCGGCTCTCTCCGCACATCATCACCGTGTCTCCCGAGCCGATGCGGCCGACGAAGATGTATGGGGCCTGAGCTTCCTTGTCGCGTCCGGACTTTTCGAGTCTTTTGTTCTCGTCAAGTCGCTTTCGATGCACGAGTTTGCTTAGATCGCATCCGAGTTCGCGACAAAAGAGGTTCCGAGAAGCATCGCAGGCGTCATTCAGCTTATCACCACACTTCGTGCAAGGTGGCTCTCCAGAAGAAAGGTGTTTCTGATGGTAGATCTTGCTGAACCACCACTTGTTGGGTGGCTGTCCAGAAGAATGGTGCTTATGACGGTAGTCTTTGCTGAACAGGTGGTCGTTGTCGGCCCCGGGGTACCGGTAATCCGCAGCTCTGCGTGTGCTGGAAGCATTGTTCTGAAGCTGTTCCAAGTGGAAAGCTGCCCGGCCTTCTAGTTCGTTCCGGGCCCGGTTTGTCTCAAACACTGCGACAAAGCTGCGAATGTTTCTTGCCGGCCTACCCAGGCGGTCGTCAAGAGTATCTTTGGTCTGGAACCTATCCGGGAATTGTTTTCCTAGATCGTACTGGACCACTGTCTTGCTGATAACGACGTCTCCGAGGAGCAGTTCTCCGTCCGTCCTGGGACGCGGGACACCACCGCAGATCCCGGGAACGAATACAAGCTCCAGGTTGGGATAGCTGGATCGAAGACTTGTTGCTGTGCTTGTAGCATTGACCTTTCCCATACCCGACAGCAGAACGAGAACGACATTGATCTCTCCGATTCGGCCGGTCGTGTACGTGTTCGGGTCGCCAGTCGCTTTTCCGTATCTCGTTCCATCCCAGAACTCATCGACCAGAAATGTCACGGCATCGTACTCGCGAGCTAATGCACATATTATCGCGATCTCAAAGTCGTCGCGGCTCTCAGGCGGACAGGACATTTTGATGGATACCGACAACAGTTCGTAACATTTCTAAGCGCTGGCTTAGGAGACACTCACACGCTTTGTGTCTCAATTTTCTGGGCGACGATGGAGCTGTTATTGGGCCGCGAGAATTAGGCTGTCGGGTTTAGCTTGGCCAACATGCTAAGCCACCCACGTGGACAAGCATCGCCATCGCCCACAGCCTGATCTGCTTCGTCCTCCATATCTTCTCTTCTTTCAAACCATCATCTCTGCTCCTATACATCGGTTTACTCACCAGTCTACGTCGAGAAACCTACGACCAGGCAGCCCAGCCACCAGATAAAGATGAGTGGCCCATCCTTCCAGGGTCCGGTCTACGACAGCAACGTGGTCACAGGCATTCATGCCTCCGACAACGCGAATCTGTACGTCAACTTCGAAAATCGCACAAAAAAGCTATGTCATTTTTTCTTATACGACCGCAACGAGGACTTTGTTCCCCGCTCAGAAATCACTGACAGACTCGAAACCTTATTGCCCGCGAACTCGGAAGAGTATCACAGCGCGGCACTCTTGGGACTTGGCGGATCAGGGTAAGTCAACAGTCTTTAGCAGCCATAAAGAGTGCTAATGCTAAGCTCCGTCAAGGAAAACCCAGATCGCTCTCAAATTCGCCCACGATCGATCTCGCCAAGCGGATTACTCGGTGTTTTGGGTCCACGGGGATAGCGAGGCAACATTCTCACAGGGTTATCGTAATATTGCGCTCCGTTTGGGCCTTGAAGAAGGTCTGAATGGACACGAGCTGTTGATGAGAGTTCGGAACGGCATCGAATCAATGGAGCGATGGTTACTCGTCATTGATAATGCCGATGACCTAGCGCTCTTCGGCGTAAAACTTCCCAACAGCGATCAAACGCGCGCTCTCTGGGAATACATTCCCAAGGGTCCTAATGGCGAGGTTCTATGGACAAGTCGCGATCAACAAATTTCAGGGACCCTCGTGAATAAGTCGCGAGCCATCGAAGTCGGGCCGATGACAATGGAACAGTCGAGAAAGCTACTCGCCTCAAAAGGAGGTGATGAAGTAGGCAACGAAGTAGAGGCATCGGAAGCCCTACTAAAAGAGCTCCAATGGCTGCCGCTGGCTATTTCTCAAGCAACGGCCTACATGCGCAGAACTGGTACATCTATCCATGAATATCTGTCGGACTTGAAGGAAGAAAAG
Source organism: Fusarium devonianum (assembly GCA_017140155.1). NCBI lineage: Eukaryota > Fungi > Ascomycota > Sordariomycetes > Hypocreales > Nectriaceae > Fusarium > Fusarium devonianum. The sequence goes on along the minus strand of JADBHU010000366.1, from coordinate 15,276 downwards.
AAGCGTTGGCATGTTCTGAGAAAGAACGAATTTGACAAGTACAGATGGAACGACGCTCAGAACAGTGTTCTGGAAACCTTGAGCATATCCATCCGCCGTATCAAGCAGGAGAACGAAAAAGCATTTGAAGTTCTCCACATCCTCGCGTACGTCGACAGTCAAAACATTACTGAGGAGTTGATTGCCACGAGTGTGAAATTGATGCACCAAGATCAGTCACCGGAACTGGCCGAAATTCAGGGCATCGGCGAAGAGCTGAAAACAGCGGTCATGCGGCTCAAGGATTTCTCGTTCATCGCTGAGCACAGAAGCGAAGGTCTGGACAAGAGCTTTGAGATGCATAAACTGGTGCAAGACGCCGCTCGCTATGGCCTTGAACTCAGCAAACATCCACGGCCGGATTCGGAAGGACCATTGGCCAGTATTTGGAATTGTGTGAAGTATCTTATGCCTTGGATCGGGAGAGGCGGGGAACAGAAGGCCACGTACTTTGCATCTCTTGCGATTCGGGCAGTGGATCTCATTTATCCTCAGGATTCCTCGCATTTGGATTCACAGGACAAATGTAAAGAGTACTTGGCCCATGCTCTACGGGCATGTGACTTTGCCGAGAATTGTCGACAAGAAAAACTGGCATCCAATTTGTTAAAGCGACTGTATTTGTTTCTTCGTTCACAGTTTCGAGTGAAAGAGATGCATCCTGTAGCAAAGGACCGGCTGCGACTCCAGAGCAAGGTTTTGGGGACGGAACATCCAGACTTGATCTCGGCACTGTTAGACTCTGGAGAGTCATTCGAGTTGCAAGAGAAATGGCAGGAAAGCGAGGAGTGCACCGAAGAAGCACTTCGATTATCGCAAAAAGCACATGGCTGCCAAAACAACTACGGCTGCCAAAACTGCGGCTCCCAAAACTGCGCAACGCAAACTTGCAAACGGTTCTTAGCAGAAATCTACATGGCCCAAGACCGCCTCGACGAAGCTGAACAGATGGCAACCGAAGTATTAGAGCAATCACAAGTGGGCTCCAGCAAAACCGATTTTCAGGTCATTCATTGCATGCAAATCTTGGCGACAATCTGCATGACGAAAGGACAGTACACAAAAGCTCGTCATCTCTTATTACAGGCACTGGAAATGGTTCAGAGTGGCTTTGATCAGAGCCGTGACTCTGTATTGGGTTTGTCAGTCCTATTCCATCTCTTGGACCTGTGTCGACGGCAAGGCCAGCATCACAAAGCACACAGAGCGATACTCAGACCATTGAGTTTAATGAGCGAAATAATGGGCAAAGAGGATATATGGACTATTAGGTCACTGGACCTTCTAGCTAGGGAGTTGTGATCCCTAGGTAGAAAGGACGATGCGATGCGATTGATGCGAAGTTGCTTCCGGTTACATTATAAATTTCTGGGTCCCGAACACGAGCATACGAAACAAACTGAACGGATGCTGCGGCAGTGGGCACTCGAGGATTCTGAGGGCAAAGGTGGTCAATCAGAAGAACAGGACAACAACCCATACGACCGGCAACCTGTTATTGTGAACCAGAAGCTCAGCTTCGAGGCCAGTCGAGTAACCGTGGAACAGTTTCGGTTCGTGATCCTGGGTTCTGTATTCTCAACTTGGCAAGACTTTGGCTCGTCAGTAACTGACGCCATCTCGTGGGCGTGCAAGATCCTGGAAGTCCTACGACAGCCAGGGTCCGTCAACAACTCACAGCAACTAGCCTTGATGCGACAGATAACGGCACCCTCATCCTGGATTGGCTTTCTTCTGCATACTGCTAAGGAGCTGCAAAGCAAATATTCTCTTGAAGATGAGCAAGCCATCCACTTACTTCGGCTCGGCCATCGGAAGCGCGACTTTCTCTGTGACGTCGCGAAACATCCCCCACCGTTATTCGGCCTGAGCCAAGTCAACAGACTCTTTTCTGTTCTGGCTGGCCCCGAGAGTCGCATCGAGCTTTTAAGGGGCTTTGCCAAGGATCAAGGTCTAGAGCGCAGTTCACACATCATCTGCTACAAGCATACGGAGAAGAGCAAGGATTCCACTGTTTGATGGGAGTTCGCCTCGATCGGCACCTTCGCTGGGGATATTGCATCTCTGGATCCAAATGGAAAACTGTATCCAAGTTTGCTGCATATCCCTGATAAGTCAGTCCGTTGGCTTATTTTACAAACAAGTTGCCCCTGTGGGAAGAGTGGAGGCTGCTCGTTGCATTACCGTGGCCAGTCGGGAGATACCCTGGGGTACTTTCATCCCATGGGTTCCGACTTGGATAGGCGAAAAGCAATCACTGACACTGGTGAACTTTGCTTCTACGCACTGCAAGAGTATTCGCCTCATCCTGGTGTTCGCCAATGTGTGTTTCACTGCGTGGATGACCTAAAGAGCGACGCGACGGCAAATAGTAGGTGACAATCCAACTCATTATACGCCGGTAGTATTAATTGACAGGGCCAGCCGAAAACCCAGAGAGTCCCAGAAGTATCTCCCTTAGATTCCTGTATGGAGATCCGGAAACGGCGTACATTTTGGAGGCATACGACTATGACCGAGACAAAAACAAGGCCCCGAATCCGACAAATGCCGCAGTCCCTCCGACGACCCTAGCCGCATTCTTATCTCCTGACAATTTCAATCATGGCGCACTCGCATCGTACCTCCTACATGGCTCGAATGGCTATCGTACTGTGTACGAGACTACCATTGCGGCATGCGCCGATGCTCATGAGATACTTGAGTCGCTTCCTGAGACGACAGTTTCTCTATCTATCCTGGAAAGACGCCAGCCTCTGAGTCAAGCCAGATGGGTCAGCGCCTCCAAGCAGTCGGAAAGCAACGATATAGATGCTTCCAGTTGGCTCAGAGGCCGGATGTTTTCCTGCTTGGCGATGTTTCAGTCGGGTAGCTTGAATATTGACCCGGGCACTCTAGTGAACGTCTTCGCAATGTGTTACAGCAACTCGTTCTTCGGTATCCCACTTTACGACCCGTATGAAGCAACAAGCAAGGTGAAGTTCCAGCTGATTCATACCGACATTGGTCAACGGCCAGGAGTCTCATTTTTCGTGTCTCCACCAGAGCCCATGGTCCACAATCTCAACGTTACAAATCGGACTGTAATGGACTATGCTCAATTCAAGGACGAGCGCAAAGGCAATTTCGCGAAAGTCTCCATCGAATTCAGAGCCACTGGACACCAGCTACCATTGTCTTGCGTATCAGATGAGCACCCCGTTGACTGCCCAGCACACATCCTAGAGGCAATCGTCCAGGTCTCTGACGGCTCAAGATGTATTGGGAACCTGGATCTCCTAGGGGCCCTAAAACGCGCTGACCGCCTCAAGTGTAGGTGTAGAGCGCCAAGAGCCAGGACTTCTTACTCTGAAACTTTTGGGGAGAACAGTAACATTGCCGCAATTGACAGTTGGGACGAACTGCTTACCGCAGATCGCGAAGGACGGACTTACGTGGTACGAGCTTCCGGGGACGGGCTGACGAGGTTTGCAACGACATGTGTTGCTGTACAACTTGGGTACAACGTATGCGTCTTGCCTGACAGAGTTTGCTGGCGCTGTATGAAAGAGTACATAACTACTGACGACCAGTTGTTTATAATGTAATATGGAAGAAAGGCTTCTATGTGGAGTCTAGATTGCAATGCCGGCGAAGGGAAATTGTCCATTTGGTAAGAGACCAAGTACGGAAGACCATGGTTCTGCGATCGCACTGAATTTCGGGTACAAACTTAATTTTTGCACGGAGGAGACTTCAAGCAATACAGCCAAGCGCATACTAAATGTATTCCTAGAGAGTCAATACTTGATGAATTCGCTACAACAGCTTGAAGATTTATGCTTTGTTCTTCCGGTTGGCTGGTCAGAGATCCTTTAGTTTCATTCGACCACAGCGGATTCGGAGCTTGTCGCCGCCTTGTATCATTAGTTAGGCCAAGGTTAGCAGTAGAGAAACTTAGTAAACTCCAATACCCGGAAGACGAGTTGCGGTTGAAGCAGTTGGCTCGTTTGTGATACTGCGCACTCTGCATGCCACCATGTCTTAGCATCCCAGCAAGAAACCTCAACGGCACCGGGATAATTCAGAAAGTTGATCACAACACCTACAAGCGTCAAGCAGAATCTGCCTCGGCCTGCAAAAAGAGGAGCATGCATGTTAATAGCGCGCCACGAAAGCGCCTTGCCCCAGTTTCACTGGTCGTGAATTTGCGGCTGAGGTCGCATCTGAACCCCTGTCGCGCAAATACACTTACAAAGTGAGGGGATTGAAGGAGGTGAAGAAAAAAGGCTCCGGTGAATCAGTATGAATCCTGCCCTTTCGAACCCTGTTGTTTCTTTCACCCTCCGGAGCCACGATACAGTTCGAGACTCGCTCTGCAGCCAGGCGCCGCTGGCGGCTAAGATAACCAGAGGGACAAGGAAGTAATAAATAGCATGCCAAGACCGGGGATTCTGGTCTGCGACTCGGTTTCCCTTTGACGTTCTGTTCTGTCCCCGCTTGTGTAAGTCAGAGCCATGGCTTCTCCACAGCCTCAGCCGACGATGGAGCAACCAGCGCCAAATGCTGGCAGTACGATGCCATCACCTCTTGTCGCACGCAAATCTGTCGCTAGAAAAGCTGTTGGTCAATCTGCAAATTCGCAAGCAGCTTCGCCTCGGCCCGTTTCTCTCGCCATCAGGCCGGCTCCCTCGCCGCACCCACAACAGCAGCAGCCTGTGAATCCTCCACCGAACTCCCAACAACACCATCACCAGCAGCATCAGTTCGCTCAACCACAGCAACTGCCATACTCCCTTCAAAGCCAGCAAGTCCAGCCTCCGTATCAACAGCACCATCCCCAGCATGTTCAACAGGTTCAACAGGCCCAGTCTGTTCAGCAAGGCCAGGCGCATCATCCCACTCAGCAGCCTCATCAACAGTTTCAGCAACAGCCATACCAGCACGATGCGCCATTACAGCAGCACCAGCAACAGCAACAGCAGCATCACCAGCAACAGCAGCATCACCAGCAACAGCACCCGCAACAGCAGCATCAAAACGGGCAACACAATCAGCAACCCCCTGCGCCTTCGACGAACTCAACGACACCGGTCCCGTCGAACCATGCTCATCAGACGCCGCCCTTCCCTCAATCGCAGGCATCTCCAGCCAATCCGATTCCACACCCTCAGCATGTGCCGAGTGGAAATAGCAGTGTAAATCCACATCTGACTGGCCACGGGAGACATGCGAGTTTCAGCAACAGCAGTCCAACACCTGGAACGATCCTTACTTCGCCGAGCAGTGTAGCGAGCCCACAAGGGCAGCAGGCTTCAGTCCCTCATCCAGGAGCATTGAGACGAGTACAAACGGAATTCAACGAGTCGCACGCGCAACCCTGCAACCATTGCCGAAAGAGTGAGCAAGCCTCATAGTAAAGACTCGTCGCGCTTACTGACCGGTTTACAGCCATCCCGCCGAACGTGTCCGTGTACACATGTCTCATCTGCAGCACGGCGCAAGTCAAGACCATCTTCTGCGTCTGGTGCTTCACATCTAACGCAGTCACAACGTCTCACGGACACGACAAGACTTACTACGTCAACGACTCCGATCCACGCGTCCAGCCCTCCGTTCCCGACGCGATCACGCAGATGTGGACGCTCCGCAAGAATGTCGCTGGAAGGGTCTGGTATACACACAAAGCCACGGGCCTGAAGACGCACATCAAGCCGACTCTCGCAGCTTTGTCGGGGTACTCGGGGCTTCCTCCTGGCTGGGACGAGCGCAGAACTCCCGACGGTCGGACTTTCTACTTCAACCGTAAGATGGGCAGCAGTTCATGGGTAAAGCCAGCCAATTCTTTGCCCGACGGATGGAGAGAACTTCGAACCCCAGACTTGGTGCCGTTCTACATCAACGAAAAGCTGGGGCTGTCTACCTGGGACAGACCAGGGCAGCAGCCAAGACAGAAAACTGGGCATGGCGGTAAAATAACTATTAATCGCCCAAGACCCGGTCAGAGCAGCGTCAGCGGCCAGAACGCGGCCAACAACGTCCTCTCCGCCACGATCAACGCTGCCAGGCTGACAGGACAAGGTGTTGAGAAGGCGAGCCGACAGATGGGAAAGCTCGGCAGCAGAAAGAACTGGAGGAAGATGGGTCGAATAATGACTCAGGTCAGTGGTACCAACGACGGCTACTCTGGCAGCGATGGCGGGTACAGCGATGACGAGGGATATGACAACCAAGGGGGAGGAGAGCCCACTGGCTTCCAGGATCAGTCTCAGCAGGGGCCGTATCAGCAAAACTTTGATTTTCAACAAGACCTCCAACAGGATGGATATCCGGAGCAACAGCAGCAGCAGCAGCAGTATCAGCAGCAGTCACCGTTCGCCCCTCAAGGGGGACAGCCAGGACCTGTCTTTCAACAGCCCATGTATGAACAGCAGTCAACGTACCAATACTCCTCACAGCCAGAACAGCCAGTCTTTGAACAGTCGCAACAGCCTACCCAGCAATTTCCCACCCAGGAGCCCCCTCCCATGAACAATCCGCAGACAAGCTACGAACAGCAGCAACAAGCGCAGTATCAGTACAGCCAGGAGATCCCGCAGCAGGCGTACCAGCATCAGGAGTATCAGCCTCAGGAACCCATCCAGCAACAGCCAACACATCAGCAGCCGAGTTATGAGCCAGCCTCTAGCCAGCAACCTTGGAATCCAGAGCAGAACAGCGGACTGCCACCACAAGTGCCGCAGGGGCAATACACACAACCGCAGTCAGCGTACGAACCAGTTCCCGCGTCTCAGAGTGAGGTCACCGTCACGTTCCAGTCCTACCAAGAGCCGGTGTACTCGCCCGATCCCATGGCTTTTCTTGCTCCAATGAATGAGAGCCAGCAGCCAGTCGAACCGCAGTATATACAGAACAACCAGCCCGAGATCATCACGAGCGACGCCCCGCTGGTTGAACAATACGGCAGTGTCGGAGATCAATCCAGCTTCTACGTCGACAACAGCCAGTATATCACAGCTGATGGGCAGCAGACCTCCATAACTGAGACGGCTTTCTTTGATGGCGGCCAGAACAATGGCGGCGCTCCAGATCAGGGCGAGTTTGTGGTACAAGTCACAATCGAACAGACTTCGCAGCCAGAAATGTCTTCTCAGCCTGGTCTCGAGGTCTTTGCTTGCCCCGAGCCGCTGGCTGCGCAGCAATACGATACCGTACAAGAACCGCCTTCAGATTACTCTGCTGGCTCAGCACCAGCACAAGGTGACATAGACTCATCTGAAAACTGCTTGGCTCTGATATGAGGCGATGATTCGCAGGAGGCAATCTTTAGGAAGTGCATTGATGGGCGGGTATCTGGAAAGTGGGACGAGAGCTATGTATGAGTGATGATCTGGGAATTCCTCTATTAATGATTGACGGCCTTTATAATGACAGTTGTTTCTTTTCTACGCGGCTCTTGACAAATATTCAAACATGAACCGCATCTATATCTATACCTGCCCACCAAATACATCCTTTCGTTCACGATGCCTAGTCCACAGTATATTCCTAAGCTCAATAGAAGGCCGGTTCTCTTTTCCAATCGGCGCCGGCAGAAAGAACCACTGCCAAAAGTACCACAGCACCGCAGTCATGATCGTAACAGGTATCGCAAAGGCCCAGTAGATCCAGAACTTGTCCGAGACACTCCACGCCCCAGTGTCGTCGTCTATCTTGAAGAACGACGTGCTGAAGATTGCCGAGATGAAGGTCGCAGGCAGGAAGGCCAGCGAGGCAAAAGCCACCGTCTTCATCGCCGCGCTGTCGGACTGCGTCGCTTGGCCGATCTTGACCGAGACTCGGGAGTCGTATTGCGCGACAGAGTTGAAGGCGAGCTGGATCTCGTTGAGGAGTCGCTCCTTGTTGGAAGATGCTCGGCACTGGAGGCTCTGGAGTATGTGCTCGTACCACAGCAATCGCTCGCGCACATGGCAGAAATCACCTCTCCGTGACTTTCCATGGGGAAAAGTCTCTTCCATCAAGTCTTTGTGGTGCCGTATGATCGACGCCATCGTGATGGCCGACACTTCGAGCGTCTCCGACACATGGATTGCGTGTCTTGCCAGGTCGTGCATGCTGTTATAATCCGGATTGGGCTGGTCGAGAGGCTGTCTCCCCTTTTCCGCGTCTCTAACGCGATCCCTGATAGACCACACAGCATCTTCCTGCAAGTACGAAAGCTCCTCGAGTAGCCGGCCGTAGATCCAGAACGGGTCGCTGAGAGACGCGTTCTGTGAGTCGTCTAGCAGCGGGCGTGGAAAGCGCTTCGTCAGCTGAAGCTGCTCAGGCGCGTCAAACACAATGAGGATCGTCTGGCGGGAAGACGCGATCCATCTGGTAAAGACGTTGAACTTGTGCCAGACATGTTTACTGTCCTTGAGATGTTTGACGAGGAACCGACACCATGTATCTGCCTTTTGTTAGTACGCTCGACCAGAATGTCTCTGTAACATACTGAGTGCAGTGACTACGTCTTTGTCGTTTCGAAACGTTTCGCATCCAAAGTAGCCATTCGAGTTTCGGCTATACGTGGACCACCAAAGCTCAGGCATGCGGAACTCGCTCATGAAGCGCTTCCGACATGTCAGACATTCGCGAACCCTGTCCGCGTCGGCAAAACTGAGAAGCTGTCAGCAACTGATTCCAAGACTCGAAGAGGGGATTGCATCGAACAGAACTATAACATGTGAGTCGGTGCATAATGAAGGATGCAGTTTCCGAGACACCTCGCTGTACAGCTCGCTGGGCTTGATGTTGCCCCATTTCCAGTCGCGCTTATCTAGAGAGGATCAGCGCCTAACCACAACGTCGTTCTCAAGGGCCATAAACCTTTGTCCCACCGCAGGAATCGGAACAGTATGCAATCTCGATGGTCTTCTCGTAGCTCTGACGGCATGTTTGGGGGTTTAACACATCAGAGATCGCTAATCGCGCAGAAATCCTCCCATCATTTATTTATTCAGCGATCAGGACAGGGGCTGTGGACGCCCGACGCGGGGCTGTCGGCAGTGCGAGGCTCTTTTTTCTGATACACCATTGAACTTGGCCGCAGCAACGAGACCTGCATATTCATGCGACTGTTTCAGGACCTTTGCTAGTCAAGGCGCAGCACCTTACTTAGTAGCCGGGCGGGTTGACCAGAAGCGCTCGTCGTTAATCTGCCTATGCCAACTGACAAGTACAATAGAGGTCCCGCAGTCGCCAGGCTTCCCTTCCTATCCTGGTCAGCTCCATATGGGGAAGCTCCAAGAGTCCAGGTCTATGAAATATAAAATTCGTTATAAGAACACCTCTGTCGGCAGTCGTGCCGCGTCTTGTTGATTCGCGAAATTGGGGGAAGAGTCCCACGCAACCTTTCGCGACAAGGCCTTCTGAGGCTTTTACATAGTATCTTAAAAATGCAGAGGCCAATACAACAAGACCAAGTAAATGTCCCAGCGTGCATCCCAGACTGAGGCTTGTGCTTCTGGTATCGTTTTATCTACCGTCCCAATAGGAATACTGCCATTTGTGCCAGCCATAAATGCCTGGGAAGATGCAGGAAAGCGACCGACTAGGTACTAAATCTCGAATGTACGCCTAAGATCGTGCAAGTAGCTTGATGGACAGTCATGAGAGGAAACTCCTACCTCTGTTCCCGATGGAAATATCTCACCCCAGTCGCCTTATAAACATATAACCCATCCTCAATCGCTCCTAACCACGACACCTTGGCTCTTGAGGTACATGCAGCAAATTACCGGAGTCTAGTCCTGCTGCATTGTGAAGTGTTTGAATGGAGTAGTCTTGGTAATAGAACTACGAAATGTAGCTGAGCATGTCAATGTTCGAAACAAAGAAGGTGCTAGTCGGGGGGGGCTCAGACCGTTAAAGCCTTGATTCGTCAGTGGTCAGAAGTAGTCGGGTTTCCAAGCGGAAGTCGGGTCTCGATGGTCGAAAGCTACTAGTAGTATTCGGGGTTGGTTGAGAGCACTAGGCAGCTTTCAAACGTAAGATGGATACCCTACAGCATAGGTTTCTGGACATGGTTTTATGATCTACCGCACAACAAGCCAGTAACTAGGAAGCGGCCATCGAAGTCAAGACGTAGTCTTAGTGCCCCGTGCTGTAGGTGAACTGCAGAGTTATGCCCAGGTCTGTACGGCTGAATCAATGACATGGCTTTCATTCGCCGTTGCCATGGCCTGGCAATATTCCAATGATAATCACGAAGCTGTCCGTATTGGAAGCGGTGTACCAGTAGTCATGGTTAGTAGGTATGCTGTGTCTCTGCGGAGGGTCATGGGGTCATTGGGTGATTTGGGGGTCTTGCTACATACGGAACTAGTGCAGTTGGGGGTGAACTACCTTCGGCGATTAACCATGGTGATTTGGAACACTTGCGAACCAGGTTCCACGAGGCATGAAATCGCGAATTTCATGCGTTCGCACTACAGTCGACATACGTAGTGTTCAACGATTAGCCGTGACAGTTGAGTGTAAGCTAATGGGTTCATTCTGGCGGGTCGATTTTTTAGTAGGCAGCCAAAAAGGTTTACTCATGCGAGGACTTCGACATAAACGCTGAGACGTCCTCAGCTGGAAAACACCAGCAAGGTGATTGTGAAATATTGTCAAGCAGATTCTAAGCCCTTTTCCCTTTCTTGCGCCGCTGGGATGGGTACAACGTTTCTGGCACTACGTAACCGCAGCGCCTTGCTAAGGTTTGACGTGCAGATTCTCGTCGATCTCTGCAAAGTGGCATTTGACATTGAATGCCTACCGCGATTCCAGAATCAGCAATTACGTCGTCACTTACTGACTGCCGTGCAAATTGCGTCAACGCCAATGCCTTGACACGATGCTCAGACTCGTACTGTAAGATCATGAGAGCATGACACCGAAAAAAGCACACGCCCCCTTTGCTCGCTTCGGGGTCAATCGCTGCTCGTAAGCAGCAAGTCAAGATCCGAAGGCGGGCGATGCGAATGCTGAAACTGGAAAAACTGAACGCCCCCAAATTCGATATCGGTGACATCATCGCCAAGGTCAAGCCCTACCCGCCCCAAAGAAAACCGGGTATCATCTATGTCAAGGCTGTTCGGTCCCCTTTCACTGGTTGTTGCTTTTTTTCCTACACCGAGAAGCCCACGCCCCTTGGTCGATGACAGGAACACTTTAACAAGGCAGAGAGAAAGTGGACCTCGGTCGCTTCGGGGGAGCGATCTTTGGTGATGCTGAGCGTGCTACGTTAGTATGCCAGGATGACGTCGTTGCGGCAAAGGCTTGCTCTTGAATCAAGTTCCCAAGGCTCGGGTGCGCCAACGAGCAGGGCGTCTTTTATCGACACACTGCTCTCGGGCTTTGCGCTTGACATAAACCCCGTTGGCCATCTTGCAGCATGATCTTGCAACGTGATCCCGCTAGACCAACGTCAGATATATCCGAACACGCAAGTGCTATACACTAATCAAACTAGTCAAATGTCAGAGGAGAAGGAAGCATGGCCTCGGCTATCGTTGCTGCATCCCCGGGTCGACGGGACTCGTCAATTTCTTTCTCTTTTCTACCCGGTCTCTTCAAAAGCCGGCAAGTCGCCCGGACGGTGCGCCGGATACAGGAGCGACAGGTTGCCGGGCCGAGGCCGGAGCGGGGGAGAGCGGGGAGCCTTGGCATCGCGGGGTGTCGACGATAGTAGAGTCATTGTGTCGTGGGCGCATCGCAACTGGAGGAGTACAATATTCGAGTCAGCGCACCCCGACAGTCGGTGAGAGTCAAGAAGAACGCCACCATAAAGTAACATAGGCGGTGTCACGGTCAAGCAATCGTTCTTTTGCGTGGCTGACAAGAGCGGTATATGCCAGAAGGGGTGAGGACAACGAAGATTAGGCCAGAGATAATCGCACACTGTACGACAGAAGACTCATCATCACAATGGGTGAACCCCATGACTCGAAGCTTGGTCAGTGGCGGTGGACTTACCCAAGCAGGCCCATAAACTTGAATCCCCTCCACGATATCCCCGCGAATAAGGAGAGTGCTAGACAACGGATGGCTTAAGAGAGCTTGGAAAACTTTGACAAGCGCGTTTGATGTTTCATCCCCCAATTCGTCCCGAAACTGGCGGGGCTGGCCTTTGTTCCAGGAGCGAGGCTGGCTTTTGTCTCACCTTTTTCTCATCCCACGTTTGAGTTTCAATAGACCACTCTATAAGCTCCAACGGCTGCAGGTCGAGGCTCGTCGATGAGGGATACTGTACATATCTAGATGGGGAACGAACCGTTACAAGATAGATGCATCTCCTTTCGCCTCCGACGCGCAAAGAGTCTGGGGCCCCCGGACGGCGCGGAGGCCGCTGAAGAATCGCGGCTCCGGGGTTTGCAGCGCGCAGGGGTGTGTAGGCAAAGATGCCGAGCCTCGCTGCAAGGCGTTGAGCGGGAAGCGTTTGTCTGCCCTGGCGGTGCAAGTTTTCAAGGGTATCGCACAGATTCATGCCTGGGCAAGATTCTCGCTACGTACCATACTGCGTTGGGTTTGGGGGGCTTGCATCCTCGGTATCTGCTCGCCCGGAGAGCTCGTCGCAAAGCATAACATCTCCAAAGCAAGTTGCGACGAAAGTTGTTTCTATCCTTCACCGTCACAGGTCACCGCCCTTATCCTTCAAGCTATTGTAAAACTGTCAAACCCGCCCGTCCCCGTGGCGTGTAGCTCTGCGATTCAAAACGCTACTTCACTTATCCCCCGCTTCATCCATCGTCCAGTATCCGTACATGTGACAGTGACAGGACGATGACCCCAGCTTTTCCGCCTTTTCCCCCTCTCTTTTCTTGCATTATCGCACAGACAAGAGGGGGGATTGCGGCGCATGCGCGTCAATCATGGGGTTGCCCGCTTTGTCTCCGTGCCCGTTTTACATTTCCAAGATTACCTTTGATCCCAAGCTGCAGCTGATCGTCGGAAGGCCTAAGCTCTTCAGCCTCAGTCCAAAGAAGCCAGATGTTCTTTTGACGAGGGATGTGCAGATTCCTCTCGTACGAGCGCGGTATGTAGACGTGGCCTTGTACGGGTTCCAGAGCTTCCAATATCAAGGGGTCTAGAGCTCTGCAAGGCCGCGGCGCACGGGGTCCCCATCTTCCATTCCTGGGAAATCTTATCGCATCCAGAGCCCCCTTCAGCTGCGGTTCTAGGTCGGTCTTTCGGGGCGTAGGGCAGCCTGGCCGTCAGCAGCTCTCGGGGCCATCAGCAGGAGCGTAGCAGCAGCAAATGGGACGCAGTCGTCGTCAGCTTCTCAAAGTTGATGAAGCTATTTTGCGACATGTGGTCTTTTCTCTGTCCTATCTCGCCAAGTCTTGAATATGTGTGTCGCGCGCGCGGGGAAAATTAGCCATGGGGGCCATGGACGCCTTATTCACACTCCCCCTTCTCGTGGGCCCCCTGTCAAAAGAAAGGGCCTCCACTGTAAATGCCTGCTCCCCCGCAATCGTGCCCCATCGCCAGTGCGTCGCTGCGTGGTGTTGGCTGGTCGTGAGACTGGTGGCGGCGGACCCCGACACTGGGCTCTCCAATATCGGCGCTGGAGACACCTTTGCCCAGATGGAGTAAGAGCAGATCAACCAGGGTTGGATGCGAGGTGCCCCGTTAGGCTGAGGCAGCTTTCGCTACATCTGGCTTCTGGTTTGCTAGTTGCACTTGGAGAGCTGACATTAGATAGTTCTTGCCAACAAGGCTGGCTGAGCCGCTGTAGGCAGCTGCATCCGCCTTTCCAGCAACAACATGCCATGAGGAAGATGATCCCCATTCTTACACAGTGCCGCAGCAATGCTGCCATCTGGCCTCACGATAGCGCCAACATATTGGATGAATAGATTATGGGACGTTGCCCAACAGGATAGCACCCAGGAGATGGGACGGAATCAGACATCGTATCATCGACCCATCCAACGTTACCCCCAGCCAGTCGCCCCGGTCAGGGCCCGAGCTTCTCTCCTTAGCACGATAACGAACAAAAACCAGCCTCACTCTATAGAAAAACCACGGTCGTCGGTCGCTTCCATCGTATGGCAATAGATCGTATCAGTTCGCAGAGGCGTCTGGCCTCGCTTGTTGGGCTCCACCACGGTCGCACCCCCGCCTGTTTCTGGCATCATGAACAAATGATCTGAGTATGCACATCTAATTGCCAACTGAAACAAATAAATGAATCCCATTTCCTCAATCATCAAATGATCCCCCTTACTCGTGTTGACGACGACTCTCTCGGCGCCAAGCCGGGATCGGCGGGGAGAGTCGGCCCTCTGGTCTCACACATTTAAGATATTCCGATTCGAGTGCGAGTAAGATGGGTTTTCCGCAACGGCTTCCTGAGCTAGGAAATAGAAAGTAAACACAAAAAAAAATAAGAAAAGGGCCGGCCGAGTGCGATGGAGTTACTCAAGTAGGCATTGATCCTCAACTCTCCGTCCTCCCTCCGTGCCCTCCAACACGGAGAAGAACAGAAAAATTCAGCATCCCCATCAAAGGCTCGTCCAGTCGCAGCCGAGGCCGTCCATCCATCTCGACTCGCACGACGGCTCCAACAGGGCGGGTTCATACACCCCCCGGAAGCCCAACCCTCGATTTTCCGTTTGGTGTGTGTGCGAGAATGAGTCTCAACAACAACAAATGGGTTCGTGAAAAATTCCCTCAGCCCTTCCAAGAGATTTTCTAGCTCCCCCCGGATGTATATTCTGAAGGCCGCCGCCGGTGTTCGGCAGCGGAATGGCATCATGATACGCACGTACCATCAAACGAGTAAGCCATCGGTAGCCCCGAAAGATCAACATGGAGCATCTGAGGCATCATACAATGCCAGAGCCTCTTTCAGGGCTTTTCGCCCATCCCCGCAGACAGAAAGAATCCAGAGCCTCTCGGGGGGGGTCCAGCCCTGGGCCTCGTCCTTGTCAAGCCAAAAGCCCCAGGCTCATGAACCTACGGGCGGGATGCATGAAAGAAGCTTGCGTTTTCCCGCCTTTTTTCGGTTTTCTAGGCCCACCCTCTCTGGCACAGTGTCAGCGCATCCGCCTGGAAGAGCCAGCCGCTGGACCGCCCCGGAACGGGTTGCCCCCTTCGGTACCGGGGGATCCCCTTGGCCTTTTGCCACTGTGGATCGCGGTATTGTTGCCAGCACTGTGCTGCTGTGGTCCCAGAGTTTTACTGCCAAGGCACAGTGCCGCTTGGCATCTCACGCCCCCCCCTTCCCAC
>JADBHU010000365.1:0-73980 GCA_017140155.1 Fusarium devonianum | reverse complement strand
GTCGATTGACGTTGGGCCTTGGAGCTGCTGCACGTCTGGGGGGCAGCGGCACGGCACAGGTCGCAGATTCAGGAGACGTTGCGCTGCGATGCGCTGCAGCAATAGGGGGGTTCGGAGGGGGGGGGGAGGCGGATGGGGATGCGGAAGCGAATGCGGATATCCGTGGCTTGAAGGGGATCAGTTATCGGATCAGACGACGCGTTCGAGGAAAATGAAGAGCAACAAAGCATCAACCTCGACGCGCGAAAAGCAAACGACACGAAGAGGGGATAGAAAGCGGGATTTGGACTGGCAACGGTTTGGGGGAGGGGGACCTGGACCACCCGCTCGGGTATTGACGTTGTCACGTTGAGGGGTTATTTCCAGTTACCTAAGGAAGCTGGGTTCATGGCGTAAGGTAAGGTAAGGTACTAAGTACTAGGTTGATAAAGGCCATTTCCCCATCCTCCAGTTTTGTTTCGAAGTTCATCTTGGACCAGTCAGGGATCACAGATTACGGTATCCGTATAATAGCCCAGCATTGACAACGGCGTTGGTTTTCTCCAACTCCCTCTGTTTACGGCGCATATGAATCCATCTGGGCCATTCTTGTCCTTGTTTCCCGTTCGTTTCACCATTGGGTTTCTCTCTCTCGCTGATGCCCCAGCACACATCAACCCGGCGCACTAGGGAGCCCCCTAGAAGACTCTACGTAGAGATGATACTATTGACGCTGTAATACTATTGAGGTCATAATAAAACACTGCGAAAGAGCGATGCGCGGCCTTTTTAGCTTGTGTATCTGCTTCATTGTATGGCCGGTCTGTGAAGTACTTAGGTAATGTAGTAAAAACTCGCGCTCCGCTATCCCGTCGTCCCTCGGCTTAGCTGTACCGCCAGGACTGTCCTGGATTGGCTTACTTGCAATAACTTACTCCGTATAGCCTGAGCTACTCCTTTATCGATTACTCCGCTGGGCTGGCTGAGCGTCTTGTATCTCCCTTATCCTTGCTTCCAGGTTGCCATGGTGTATCTGTCAACAAGCTCAGTCACTGCCTTGCTCAAGGTACCCCAGTCTATTACAGTTCCACTTTGACCTTATTGTGAGCAAGTCAGAAGAAAGTCTAGCTCCTTGCCAACGCATTTGGGCAGGAGGACCCTTTAAATCCTTTGAAACCTTTCAGATGCATTCATTCCCACGCGGCTCGCTAACATCTCCGCCCAACCCAATACTTTGTCCAAGGGGATTCCCGACAGCAAGGCGAGACCTATACCAGCCCAATCGAAGAAGTCGAAGGCGCTGTTGTGGTGTTTGCAGTACTCAGCCTTTCATGCCACCGCCTATGGATAACAGCTACTGGATCAGGGCTTGGAGGCTGATGGACGAAGCGGCTGACATCTCAACCTGAGGGCTGCCATGGCGTGCATCATGCGCGGAATACTTTTTACTCCTCGGACACGAAGCACTGGCCCAGGGAGGAATTCACTAGTTATAATTCCGCTCTGGTTCCACGGTGGATTCTCGACCCTCGACCCTCGACCTGTTAACCTGTTGAAGCATGGCGATGACAGTGGCCCCTCAAAGCTCGACAAACCGGCATCAGGATTGGCTTTTCGCCCTTACTGCGAAACGATGTCTCCGGCGCGCCTCGAACAGTCTCATCTATATAGATCAGGGCCTTCTTGGCAACAGGGTTTTCACCATTTAGCTTATCCCCTTGATGCCAGGAACCGCCGATGGATGCCCACGTCTCGAGATCGATCGATCTCTATCAAGTGCGGTAATTGTAATCCGCCAAACTGCCCAGGTGCCCTAATTGGGTATCCGGATAGATCGGCTTGGCTTCTTCAAGGTTTTCGACCTGGCTATTGTGGCAACAGTTATTCACGATCCTGCTCCCCTGGTGCGCGGCTTGTCCACGATATGCTTCACTAGCGCTTCTCCGCTTCCGTATGCTTTGGCGGGGTTGCAGATGTTGGTTGTCCCGCCGCCCCGACTCTCCGACCGACCTGTTACTGAATCACAAGTGGCACCGCAATCGTTGAGATGGACATGCGGGTGCGATTCATGAGGACAGGACCCATCCGTGCCATCATAGCAAGCTTCAGTGACTGAAGAGTCAATAAGGTTTGCCTTGGCCGTGCTCCTCTGATGCTCCAGCACGGAGACTACGATACCTGATTCAAGAGGTTAGGGCTAGCGACAGCTGCCAAACTGGTGGATGACCAAGGCCTCTTACTCACAATCACAGCAATGAAAACGGGGAAGAGCAAATACCTTTATGTCGTTGCCAGCTACCGTATCTTCCCGAACAACCTTTCCCTGCTGGCTAGTGTGCTCGGTCGAACGCAATGATCTCATACGCGAAAGACTCTTTACTCGCGACGTAAGAGGAAGAACCTCGTCGACATCGGCTCTATCCCCGAGCTCCTGCGGGGCGTGTCCCGTCCGCCTTTACTTAGCATCAAGGTTCAAGATCACATTCCCCAGCCAGAGCCGGCCCTCCCAATGCGGCAACGCACGTGCCGTTCTGCGACTCCTGTCACTGTCAGAAGTTCCCGCGACGGGAAGTGTGGCGCCGCCGGTTCGGGCATCTCCAACCTTGTTCTGTACTCGACGGCGCGAGCTTGTCAGCACGAGCTGGTACGTGCCAAGAAACCAACACACGCGAGCTGAGCATGCTTTTGGCGATCCTTCTGTATCACGGGCAAGATCAGAGTCGATCAGCCTCATCGCGTGGCTCTGAAACAGGTGCTGCATACGTGAGCTTCGACGGTTGAGGTAGTGAGTGGTTCAAGACTCAATCTACGTGCTTCCATGACGAATTCGTGATAAAGTTCGCGATCTCTCAGCGATGATAGATTCACTGCTGACGGTAAAGTTCGATTGCATATTTCAGGAAGGAGATTCATTCGCCCTGTTGCGACAGGAGACGAGATTCAACGGAAAGACATGCTTCCGCGAGCTTCAACGTTCAGTGCTTAGCTGTGATTGGCCAAGGCACGGTCTTCTCGGTTCTGGCCCTGAGACTGGAATTCCATCTACATATCAACAACAGTGCCGCGACTTACTCTAACTCGACTCGGCCTCGGCCTCGGCCTCTCAGAAAGCCAGTCTTTCTCACTTTGCCCACACGCTGCTGAACCATTCTGACTCGGCCGATGGGTAAACGCTGCAAACGTTGTTGCATGGGAGCCAGAGGAGTCTAATCTGAGACAATGTGTTCGGTCGCGTTCCTGGCACCTCTTCAGGTCGACACCGGTGACCCATACGTCCGGATCTGGGGCACTCTCTTGCAAGATGTCTTGCACAGCTCGAGCCTTGCCGGGAGCATCTGTGCTCAGGTAACAGGTCCATCGACAGCAACCCTCGGCAAAGAGAAAACCACCCGCCTCCGGCGATCAGGAACCCCAAGTGTACCCACGCAGATCACGGAAGTGGATGCCTATACAGCCTCCAGCCGGACCGCTCCACTCCTTACCGTCGGGGCACGAGCCAGGTTGCGCCATGGCGTTGTGGAGGATTGACGGCGGCTCATCATTGATGACACCAACCGATTTCAGATTTTGTTCCGAGGGACCATGCCCGGTGGGCTTTCGGCGATGCTTTGCTAAGGAGGCGTAGTGGCAGTCACTGGGAAATCTTAAATTGCCACGAGTTTCCTGGATATATCTTGCCCAGACTCCCCTCTGCACAGAAACATTGGTCTTAGTCTATCTAGTTCTCTGCTCTTGACTTTGACAACTTTGGAATAAAGTAAGAGAGGCCCAACAATATCACAAACACTTCTCACGAAAACTACCTCGACCAACCACATAGATAGCCTGGCCAGCGGCTCTCTTGTCGCTGTAGTCACTGTGGCATTCCTTCCATTTGTTTTCCGTCCTACTATTTCTCCCCTTTCCTCCCGGGACCAATCCCTCACACGGGCCCAGCATGACTACGACCATGATGTACACAACCGGAGCCTCAATGGAAGAGCCAAAAAACAGATTTGGGCCTAGGACAACTGCCTCGGGCAAGCCTAGGCATCGGCCAAAATGCCTCAAAATCGAGCCATTCGACCCCAATGAGCTGAGCCACAAGTTGAGCGGCCTCAACGTCCACCAAGAAGGTTCATCTACACAGTCTCTTCTGCATGAAGACTCACCCAGAACGCCCCTGATAGCACATGACATGGGAGCACCATCACCAAGAACTCGTCCGGCCAACCAATCCTCTATGTTATCAACAACGGTGACCTCCAAGTCTCACAAGGAAAAGAGGGACGACAAGTCCGGCGCACCTTCACCGGCGCAACCGCGCCGAGGCAGTATCTTTGACCACCTCCGCTTCAGAGGCTCAAACTATACCGATGAAACCCAAAAACAAGAAGAGGAAGATGCGAAGAAGCCCACTCGGTATCGCCACATTCCTCAAGTGGCAGCCCAGCAGTTTGCCCGAACAACCACCGTCGAGCCATTGGCGCAAAAGTCTCCATCGAAGCACAAGGATAGACCGGTTCCAGGACCTCACTCCATGAACAATGGCACAATGTCACTGCAAGAGTACAGTAAGCAGTACAGACGAACACAAAGTCTTTGCACCGGCAGGCCCGCAGGCGCAGGCGCAGGCGCACACGGCTTTACCAAACTTGCGCGTACTGTGGAGGTAGACGAGCCACCTACTCAGCCCAAGAACCAGCGGCGTCCGAGCCAGCCTCAGTTCTGGAACGACAATTTTAAGCTAGGCGGGGATACAGGCCGACGGATGAGCACAGGCAACATGTGGGGGAAGAATGAACCCCAGCCTGGCATGATATTCCGCAGAGATTCCACGGGCGTTGGAGGTTTCGGCCAAACTACTCAGAATGCTCCTTCTATCAGACGAGGGTCCGCAAGCTCATCAGGCTTCTCGGATGTCTCGTCGCCCTTTGCGCGCGATTCTGGCCCTACCTCTCCCTTCAGATCAGAGTTTGGTGGTTCCAACTCCCCGAACCGAGGAGGATCTGACAATACTGCACCGCCTTCCCGACGCGGCAGTGTAGCCAACATATCCAACCCTCAGCGCGTTGCCGAGGTGCACCGCGTAGACTGGTCGCAGAGCGACCAGTCTACAAAGCCTCGGCGGGACTCCAAGTGGAGTGGTCTTAAGAATCGCAAACCAAGTATGAGCCAGCCGAAGACAGGCGCGGAGAAGGAGACTGCAGCCATTGAAGTGGAGTCCCAGCCTCCAGCCTCGCCAAAGTTATCCAGTGGAGGATTTCTAAAACGGTTCAAGCATTAGCCGAAGGCATATGGCAGGAAAGGGAGGAAGACGGGAGGGATAATATTGGGAGGAGGGCGGATTACCTACCAGAGAAATATTGTAAAACTATAAAGTATTCAGACTCAGACCAAGAGACATTCATTAGCTCTTTGCAATTAATTTAAAAATCCTGGCGAGTGTGTTATTACGAGGTAGAAATGGAGCCTGCCATTCCCAAGCCTTTTCCAAAATGCGATGCTGGCTTAACGCTTCTCCTGTGCCATTAGGCGTTCAATAAGCTTCGTATCCTCCTGTGCGAGTTGGTGACGTAGAATATTGCCGACATCCGCGCCAGCATCTCCAGTGTTTGTGAGGTGTAATATGAGCTCCGAGTATTCGCGCACAGCGTCGCCATCCTCGCCGTGCACACGTCGAGCCTTTCGCAGCGCATCTTTTCCATGCTGTATGCCAATG
This sequence comes from Fusarium devonianum, assembly GCA_017140155.1. Lineage (NCBI taxonomy): Eukaryota > Fungi > Ascomycota > Sordariomycetes > Hypocreales > Nectriaceae > Fusarium > Fusarium devonianum. Next base: position 68,300 of record JADBHU010000365.1, on the reverse strand, counting down.
TCGTGATTCCATGCCTCCTTCTTGGGCGGTAGGCCCCTAAGGAGAGAGGCAGGAATCGCAGACTTGGCTTCTTGAGGCGGAAGGGTGGCGGCGTGGATCTGGAGGAGCTGGTCTGGCAGGTTGGGGTATTTCTGAAAGAGGAGGCGGAGCTTGTCGGAGGTTTCAAGGGCGCGGAAGGGGTCCGAAGGATCGTACGGTTGAGATACCGAGGCCTGTTGCGAATCAGAAGGCCGTGATGCTTGTGGTTGCTCTTGCTGGGGGGCAGGTTCGGGGTCGGGAGGGTGATTCTCCTGGTGCAGCTTGTTACAAGCGACGGAGCAGCTCGGGGAGCGTTAGCCGCCGAATAAGTCTTGGGAAGCGTATTGACATTGCTGAAAGTGGCAATTAAGTGACTTACTATGGAAGACGGCAACGCGAGCATTTGTACTTGGGCGGGTTCACATTGCATATGCCACAGAGTGAAGTCTGGGCCGTTGCTGTGGACGTCGCATCACCTTCAACCTCTTCAACGTCTGGTGCAGCATCACCAGCAGCTGGGGCTGGGGCTCCCTCAAATGATCCGGCGTTTCCTTCTGTTTGCTGCTCCAATTGACCCGACCCATCTTGAACTACAGACATGATCGTCAAAGAGGCGAATGATCACAGAGAATTGTACACAGGCTGTATATATGGATGTAAGAGCTTCGCACGCTGCCTCGGAAAAGGAAAAAATCAACAGCAAACTCAAGGGCCTGTTTGCTCGTCATAGCTCGGGGACAATTCCGCGCTCAAATAACGGAAAAAAGAAAAAAAAAACAATGGTCCGTGCTCACCTGGGGGCTTGACGTCCGTCCTCGCATTTAGAGCACGCGCATTACTAATGCTCGGGCCTATCACGGCTTGCACGGCTACTCAAGCCCGAGACGGCGGCGAAAAGTTGCGAAACCAAACAAGCCAACATCAATTTCTCATCTCTGTGCTAGAGGCATCTGTCAAGTTTGAACCTCTTTACACCCCCTGCAGTACCTGGCCTATTGTTCGCTGCTTTACCTCCTTCGCACTACCTTTCATCGAATCTACCGCTACGTCATGGCATCATCCAGAGCCCCCGGAGCCGTGTCCCGGTCGTTGGCCGCCCTTACCCGGCCCGTCACGGAGACGTCCTGCCGAGCAGCGCCGCGATGGACTCGTCCGCTGAGCACACTTCGAGGCCAACTCCCTACCGCAGCCGCCGCTCCTCGTCCGCTGGCACAGCGACAACGAACACGCCACGCGGCCATCCCAGGCCTCGCCGGCGTCGGCAGTGGTGTCCGAAGCATCTTTATTCAGACAGAGGCCACACCGAACCCCGACGCCTTCAAGTTCCTACCGAACCACCGCGTGGTCCCCGAAGACTTCTCTACGCCGTTCATTGAGTACCTCAACCCTCGATCGACCATCTCGCCGCCGCATGCCTCGCCCCTTGCTGCGAAGCTGATGAACATCGACGGGGTCACTTCCGTCTTCTACGGCGCGGATTTTATCACCGTCACCAAAGCCGCCGATGCCAACTGGGCGCACATCCGTCCTGAGATCTTTGCTCTCATCACTGAAGCCATTACATCAGGCGAGGCGCTCGTCAATGTTTCCGAGCGCCGCGAGGGTGACGGAAGTGCGGAAGCCGAAGAGGATAGTCTCGCGTATAACGAGGATGACAGCGAGGTCGTTGGCATGATCAAGGAGCTGCTCGAGACACGCATCCGACCAGCTATTCAGGAAGATGGCGGTGATATCGATTTCCGAGGATTTGACGACGAAGGATACGTTCATTTGAGGTTGCGAGGCGCATGCCGTACTTGCGATTCCAGCACTGTCACCCTGAAGAACGGCATTGAGGGCATGTTGATGCATTATGTGAGTCCAATAATCCAGTTCACTAATTTTCCGTCGAGTGTACTCTGACTCTTCTACTAGATCGAGGAGGTTAAGGGTGTGAAGCAAGTCATGGACCAGGAGGAAGAGATTGCAATCAAGGAATTTGAAAAGTTTGAGGAGAAGCTGAAGCAGCAAAAGGGACAGGCCGCTTCGACTGGATAGAGCAGGCACCGGGACGAAGTGAATATGTACGATCTCTGGCGGCACAACCTCATGATACCCATGGATGCTCATGCTCCTGTTCCCTCCTCCGTGTACTTTGTATAATTATGTTCTTCAAGCAGCATTTTGAGTCACCGGTTGTGAGATGAAGCTCACTCGTTCACCCAGCGCGTTTTGATACGACTACGTTTATATGCGTGCCGTGCCGTTAGCAATCGTCACAGCTTAGAGAGACCTCGTTCTTGACCTGGGTCATTGTACATTCATGGTGCCTCATTAGCTAGCCCCCCCTCTCTCGTTGCCACATTAGGCGGTGGAGCATGGGCAAACTCAAAAAGCCTCGAGCAGCAGCAAGCGACCTTCAGCTATTTTCTAATTCGACGATGCCAACTGTGAACTGCGGGAATAGTGTAGGTGCCCTCGGCTCGAGATCCCGCTCCAGCTCCAGCACGGCATATTACTGTAGAGATCAAACTGCCACTAAGCCTGCCTCGTAGTGAACACTGAAGCAGTTGCTAGCCCCCTACCCGAAATGCCCTAAGAGAAAACCTCTGCGTTAGGTTATGGCCGTGAGTAAGGTAGCCTCGCAGTCGTAAGTATTGCGCGATAATGATGATCCAAGGATCTGTAGTATCTATGTGCAGAACGGTCGACGCTGCGGGCTGCGGTACGCTTGGAAATGCACAGCAAAACAACCAACAAGGCACTAATTACTTACAACTTGTAAGGCGAGCCCATTAATCTCCGACAGATAAAAGAGTACCTGCATTTAGCGGAACGAACTCAGCAACAGATAAGTACCGCTCATCGGCCGGGTTTTCGTTCGAGTCCTTGCATTGGTTTAGCGTGCCCCACGAGCCTTGACGCACCCGAAGAGATGGAAATGGGGAAGGTGGTGATGATCGGCCCAGGCCCATGTGCGTATCCCATCGTCCGTGCTAACCTAAAGCCGTATGAAGCCTATGTCTCCTACAGATATCGAAATATTAATATTATGAGGTTTTGAGTAACGCCTCGCTTTCTCAATACTAATTAGAGACAAATCCTTTTCACCGTCCTAGCACGGCAAAGGGGTCAGGCTGATAAGTTACGGAGGTAAGTAGATGGTGCATTCGTGGCTCGTTGAACCTGTACGCTTCTGTACACGCGCATTCTGTCCTGAGGCTCCACGAAATGAGGAGAAAATCCGGGGTAATCTAGTCCCCCGCTTCCATTGAGTGACTTCCATGAGAGTGCAAAATGGCGGGGCACTCCACCAGCGTCGGCCCATTATTGCTTGAAGAGCCACCAACTGGCTTCCCAAGGTTTGGAGTCTCGGCTCGTTCGGTACAGTGCAACGTTTGGAAGAGAAAGCCTAGCGGTAATCTCCTTGCCAGGTTGATGAAGCATGTGAAATGTGAAGGAGTTTTGGAACCTTTTGAATTGTACAGCCCCGTGGAAATCTAGAAGACCAAACAAGTCTACGTGGCTCATCAGTAATAAACGTCCTACTGTAAACACCCTGGTTTTGAGGATAGGACCGCGTGACGTATCGCAGCCGTGGTGCATCCGGGTTAAAACATCTTCCTTGTATTCCCTACCGGCATTTTGCAAGGATGTGGCGCCCTCTGGAACAACAAGAGACGAAGCTTGATCTATGTGAGGTTGTGAAGTAAGCGATTGCGGTTTTGCGTAACGGTCAGGTCACAGCATCTGTCCTGACGTTTCAGTGGCATTCGGCTATTGGTATCTAACCTTCATCAGCGAGTCTTTATGCGATGCAGGTCTGCGGACAATTCTTGCTTTTAGAGCTGGTGGGACGCTGGAATTTCTACAGTAGGAGTCATTGTGGTGCCGAGCTGCATCACGAGAGAGTAGCTGACCAGACGCAAACGGCGGCGTGTCATGGCGGGGAAGCATGTTCGAGCATGCAGAAGCATGCAGAGCAGGGTAGTTTGAAGATGCACCGTAACCTCAGAATTCCTGAGAAGAGCCAGTGAAGGTCGTTATCGGTCGTAGCGATCGACAGTTCTGACCGAGGCGTGCCAAAACCATGAGGCCGGTGCTGAAATGGAGATCTAGACCCAGCAAGCATTGGGCAACCCCAAATATCCTCCAAACGGGCCCAACGCTCCTCGAGGCTTTGGCGTCGTTTAATTAGCTCTCTATCAGGATGTTACCGTCGACAGTCATTGTTTGGTCACGAGAACTGAATTATGTTGTAGGGGTAAAACTCAATACCATCACCACACGAGGTGCAGCTACACAAGCAAGTGATGGAGGGCGATCTTGATCGAGAAGTTCTTTTGATATCATTAACAGCCAATACACCCAAGCTTTGGCACATCACGGGACGCGCGATCCTAATTCGCCCAGGAACTACAGCACACGATGCGATGACGCCGCCGCCTTGCGCCACTTCGGAGGACAATGAATTCATCCAACACCCGTCAAGGGTCTCTACCGTAGGTCGCCGGTGGCGGCGGGGTCTCGTTGCAAGGCCGTCTCCTCCTCCGGCTCCAGCTCTTCTGCCCTGCTTTGCTCGCCTTTCCCCCCCGTCCCCTCTTCACCTGATGCGATCCACGGATGCTCAAACGCCCACTTTTCGGTAGGTTGGGACACGGTGGAGTCGATGAGCTTCTTTCGAGTATTAGCGCATGTGTCGGGCGCCCAATCCGCTTTCACTGTAACAAAGCCTTTGCTGCAAGGACAGGGAGTGCACCCACCACTTCGACCAGCATTTGGGGCCGTTTGACCTTGCTCTGCTGTAGGTACGGTACGCTGCACTACCACCACCTTAGATATGCACCACAGAAGAGGCTGCTCGTCTCAGTGGGTGTCTTGCTGTAGCTTCAGGAGCCGTCCATCCTGATTGACACTTTGGCCGCCTCGCCCTACACACGAAGGGGCAAGCAGCGGGTGTGAAGCGCGATGGACAAGGCCAGGGACAGCGTCAGAGGCTTGCTGCTGTTGACGCAACGGGGGCTAGGCCACCCCAGCCCCCGTCAGGGGACAAGATCACGAGAATGCCTCGAGCCGACCTCTTCTACCTAGCACCGATTCGAAATTTGCCGTGCCCAATGTCCTGGGTGGCTAATAAGAGAGCTCCTTGCAAGCGTTGATAATGCTACTATGCCTGATCATCTGCTGCTGGTCTCGGATCATCAAGAAATGGTCTCGAGTTGAGATTCAGTTAATATTCATTAATTAGTAGCTTGCTGAGATACCGCAAGGTCCCGAAGTATGTAACTAGAACTACTTCCATGGGCGTTCCATATCCAGGGCCGGTTCCAAGGGTCTTGAAAAGCCCCCAGGTTGCGGTAATCGCTAAAAGCCCACTGGCTCTGTGATCGAATGACTTGCTGGGATGGGGCCGTCAAGTTGGGTCTGGCGAACCGCCACCATTACCATCATCTTGTAGCTTTGTACGGTAGAGAGCCTCAAGCAACTGCTAATGGCTCCAGATCCGCGCAGATAGACCAGCTAAAAATTAAAGGTTGCGAGAGAGGTGAATGAGATGCACAGGTCAACCTCCATGCCCACCAATGCCCCGGTTCCCCTCTACCATCCTCTGGTTGCCATTAATTAGTTCCAGCAGTAACAACACCACCACCTTTACGCCGCGCCATTACCGCCACCAGAAGTTGAACCCCCATCTTCCGAAAGGGGCCCCCTCTTTTTTCCGTAACAGTACGGAGTAGAGAAAAGCATATCAAGATCCAAGTCCCCACGGACAGTTCAACACATTCGATCGTCAGGCAGCGTCGACGACTTACCGCTAGCTTTCCCCAGATCAACTACCTACAATATCAACTTGTTGTGGCCGGGCACCCGCCACCACGAGAGCCTACTGCACCTTGAATGCGCCGACGCGCCTCCTCCTCTCTCTTCGGACCGTAACCGCGTCCTTGGTTTCGCGACGACGTCGGCCACTCGAGGTTTCCAAGTCCATGCAGAGAGCACCCACGACAGAACGTAGAACATTAATCCATCAGGTACGAATTAGAAGCACCTGATCCATCCTTTTGTCGATCCCCCCTCCCCCTACCCTCTACTCTTTCTGTCTTACCTTCCTTACCTTATCGTGTTACTTGCGATCCGTCCTTCAAGCCGACGGGAAGCAACTGGAAGACGTGAAGCACAGGCGAGCGCCTCTGCAATCCTGGAAGATCCGGTGCGGGTCCCAAAGGATACCGGTACCTTGCTCTAGGCCTTTCGCTAACACATCGTTCTCCAGGTCTGGCTGGTTACCGGACTAGGTAGGTAGGGACCAGAGCGTCTGTCTACTCCACGTACCCCTCAGTTCCTGATCTTCTGATCAGGCTCACTACGGTGTTCCATTCACAAGTGTCTATTTCCTCCTCCTTGTTCTCGCGGCTCTCTCCACTTCGGCATTCTCCATCGCGTCCACTGCGCTCCACCGTCTGCCATTCATCAAAGGGTTGTCACGACTCCAGCATCTACTTGTCATTTCTCTTCTTTCAACCTACCTCACCTTACTGGCAAGGCCACGTCTACACCTAGGATATCTTCCCTGCTGCGCCGTTCACCCAGAGCTTGGGCCTGGCCTTTGAAAGCTCCAGCGCCGCCACGCCTGTACAGCCAGTCAGCACCCGCACAGCAACGGCAGTATTAGCTTCAGGTCCATACCGCCCTCCGCCAGCCATTTTGGACGACCTTCTTAGCACCACTTAGATCCTCGTCTTGTGTCGCGACCGCTTCTCGACAATAACCCAAGCTTTCATTACATTGCATCGCAAAGAGCAGCAGCAGCAGCTCGAAAAAAGCAAGCAAGCAAGCAGTAGTCGAAACGCGACGAATTGCAGCGCACTGCAACGCTGCAACGCTGTAACGCTGTAACGCTGCCCCGCGACACGCGACATACAGCAAGCTTGCTCCCCTCCTAATTATTCTCCCCTCTCTTTCACTCCCGTCTCCTTCACTGGTACGGTGTTTGTGCAGCGCGCCGCTGTCTTCCTCCCCCGCCCTCCGATCACAACCCGCAAACCTCTCTCCATCTCCTTCAACCTTCTTACGCACCGTCTGCCGCCAGCCGCGCCGGCCAGCAACTGCTTCGTGTCAAGTCGTTTCTGACATCGCCAGTGACACTGTCTGCAGTGGACGCCGCAGTTGTAGGCTTGGGCTTGACCACAGACGGCCTGGCCAAGCGCTAACAGTTCGCCACCACCGTGTCTCTTTTATCACCTTCTTAGCCGCGCCGCTCCTAGTCAAAGACCGACCCCGCGTCCATTCTCTCAGCGTCCCGTTGTGTCGACCATCGCGCACCTGCTTGCGAGCCTTTTCACTGACAATGCGCCGCGACTAGTTCTCATTGTCGCTTCAACACTCAACGCCCTCAACCCGCTGACACATCAACCGGTACCATCATCCAATCGTCACCTGCGAATGGGTGCCCTGTTTGTGCCCGCGCCATTCACTGTACCTCACCCGACAACTTAAATCTTCTGTTTGCGCCTTGGGTTAGACGCGCTGGTGTTTTAGATATCTTTCTTTACCTCCCGTCCCACTCACTCACTGATCGACCACCTCGGCTCGTGCCAGATTCCCTACTTTATCGACTGGAGGATATCCGCAGGACCAAGATCGCCACTCTGAGAAGCCACAACCCTGCAACCTCCTGGCTGAAGCATCTTTATTTTCCTTTCGTCGAGTCTCATCAATTCTCACGATTTAGAACTTGGCACGTGTGACAACATAGGCTGATATAGACATACTCGGGTTCTACTTCGTCTTTGGTGAGTCAAGACTCCTAGCTACCTGCAGCCAATTTCGTTTCTGTTTCAACCAATCGCTGCCTCGTTTTCCATTTTTCAGCCGTTTGCCTTGGGCCTTGCAATCATTGCCACTGTCTATGTTTCCCTTTGACCAATGTGTCACGAGTGTCTCTGTTTCCCCCGCGGGACAGTTCTCGTTCCATACCCATTCACATCACAGCTCACTAAGCAGCACCATATGTTCAACTCAGAGTCGGCCGATTAACCAGTCACAGATCCTGTTCCATTCATTCTTCGGAAGAGCTCGCATTTACGGCCCACAGTTTCATCTCTCTTCTTTTTACCAACTCTCATACATCAGTCACTGGCCCCCCTTCAACGCCCAACTTATCTCCAACTTCAAAACTATTCCTTTGGCGATTCCGACTTTGCCTAGTACTTACTGAGATCAAGTCCAGTAGAAGTTGCAGAAATTCCATATTGTCACCCATCTGCGACCTTAAAGACGATGAGCTCTGGTCCGCTTAAATCAGGCCCTCCTTCGAGACTAGGCCAAGGCTCCCATACTGCGGGTAACCAGTCACTTCTTCTTGACAAGTTGCATGCAAGAACGTCCACACCAGACTCAGAAGCTCTCGCCAGCTCAGACGACGAAGGCGACCACCGTCAGGAGTACACGCAGTCTTCTACACAGTCCTCATCTCAGCCAGCGAGACCAGTTCGACGACCTTCGTGGCTCAACGAAACCTCACAGACTCTCGGCCGCCCTCGCAAGGGGTCGTTCGCTGGTAACTCGATGTCGCCGACCGCTTCTCATCCCAGCACCCCATCTGCCGAAACTGGTGCAGGTGCGTGGGGTGCTCATTCGGCATCGTCTGCCATGGGCCGTCCAACAGGTGCATCTACCTTCCCTTGGGGAACTGGCATCTGGAACTCAGAACGCAAAGACCCCCCATCGAGGTTCAGTGAGGTCTTGCCATCTCCTACCTCAACCATGCCGCCCGGCGCTGGAAGCAACTCCTTCTTCAATCCAGACACGCAAACCTCTCCTGTGTCGCGGGACCCAGGGGCAAACTCACAGATTCCCTTCGCAATTCCTCTTCATCCCACACCTAAGACCTATCGGTCACAGTCGTACTCGGTTGGGCAGCTGGACCCTGAAACGACAGCTGCACCACCAGCGATGAGCTCCTCGGCTGTTCTAGGACGCGCTCGTCACCCCGCGCTTCAACATCGACCTTCGCGCCCCAGTATGCTCAGCGAAATGGCGAATGATGGCGCAATGCTTGGAAAGGTCAAGGAGGTAGAGGATGACGACGACGACGAAAGTCCGAACGATTCACTTCAGGGATCTTTCCATCAAAGCTCCGATGCCAAAACCATTGAGATGTTGGCGCGGGAGAACGCCATTTTGCGTCAGCAGCAAACGCAGTACAACGCACGAATTAGACCGCGCGCGGTGACTGGCTCTTACGTTGGAAACGGCTATTCTTTGCGGGAATCCGTACCGGAAGAGTCCGATTTTGCCATTGACGAGCTTGACGAGGCAAACGAAGCAGGTGAAATGTTGACCAAACGGGCCCTCAACCGGCGGATGAGTGAATTCGGGCCAGGATCCTTTCGTGCCCCATACACCAACGACGGTCGTAAGACTGATAATGCCAACCTCAAGAAGGCGCTTTGGTCGAGCTCCCTTGCATTCCCTTCCACGGATATCTCTCAGAGTAGACGGCACTCGTTCGCCAACATGCCCACTCGCCAGGGATCTATTAGCTCCATGCCAGATTCAGCCTCGGCATTTGAGCCTGCGACCACGGAAATGCAGCAAAACCAGGAGTACCCTTCAGGTTACCCTGATACTTCTTCGTTCGGAGCTGCTACTCATGGTGAGTGGGATTATATGTGTCGAGGAACCTCTTTGGAATATCTAACACGTAGAATAGCAGGCCAATACTTCGGCGGACCTGCCAACATGGGATCTGCGTATCAGCCTGGCTTCCCAAACCAGTATCCTTCCCCTTACGGCCTCCCTAACCCGTACGCGAACCGCGCACCATCTCCCCACCGTAACGTTTATAGCATTGCTCAGCCTCGTCACAATCAACTCCTTCACATTGTTTTATTCAAGTGTGCAAGAGCCGATGTGTTCTACATCCAAGAGGGTACTGGCCTCACCGTCAAACCAGGAGACTTGGTAATCGTGGAGGCCGATCGCGGCACTGACCTCGGAACCGTGGCCAAAGACAACGTCGACTGGCAGTCGGCCAAGGACCTCAAGGAACACTACGCCGAAGAGCAGTACAAGTGGCTCATGATGTATTCCCAAGGTGCTGCTGCTGCTCAGGAGGGGGCTGGTGCCGGCCTTCTCGCCTCTTCTACCGGCCTCCAGGGGAGCGCTGTTGGAGGCATGGGACCGCCGAGCCAGCATCATGCGCAAGAGCCCAATGCTGGTGAGCTTAGGCCCAAGCTCATCAAACGTCTTGCCCAAAGCCACGAGGTACAGGCCCTGCGGGACAAAGAAGGGCAAGAGGCAAAGGCCAAGCGCGTCTGCATGCAAAAGGTTAAGGAGCATGGTCTCAACATGGAGATCCTGGACGCCGAATTCCAAATGTAAGTGCTTGTATGGCTTTATCGATGCCAGTATACTGACATGATTGGAACAGGGACTGGAAGAAACTGACCTTCTATTACTTTGCCGATGCGTATATCAACTTCAACTCGCTTGTTACGGATCTGTTCAAGATTTACAAGACGCGAATCTGGATGTCTGCTATCAACCCAGCCTCATTCGCCAGCCCTACTCTTGGTATCCAGGCTCCGAGCGGAGTTGGGCCCGGTGCTGTCGGCGCCAACCGTGGTGGTGGAGGCAATGACCGTCGCCAGAACCAGCAGAGTCAACCGAGTCAGCAGAACCAAGAGCCTCATCAGGCACCCCCTTTTGCGGCTGGACCTCGAGATGGTCGCGGATACCGACCCGCTTTCACTCAACCTTTTGGCAACGACAGCCGCCTCGCACAAGCTCCTGGTTACCCACCCTCCAACTACCCATACGGACAATTCGGACCCTTTGGTGGAAACCCCAGGAGTAACGTCCCCTACGGCGCAGGAACCGTTCCCGGGATGGAGGGCTTCTCTGGGGGGGCTCTTCAGCAGCCTGGAGACTTCCAGTCCATGCGGCAGCGGTTCCCAAACCCACATTCTGGCCCGAGCCCGGCACCGCACTCTCAAGGAGCATCGCCCCTTACTCCCCAGAATGACTGGGTCGGATCTTTCCAGGGACTGTCGCTGAACACTCATTAGTAAAGACTCGAATACATTAGATGATTCTGGAGATCTCTCTCTCTTGCCAATGCCTTACGACAAGGCAGTCTCAGAAACCGGCATTTTACATATCAAGACGATCTGCTGATTCCCCTGAGGCGGAGGCAAAATTTAAAAACCCAAGAATCATTATAGGTGTGGTTTCATGTTTATGTATTTCGTTCAACGCAGTGACGAACACGTCTGGCTACCTTTTGGAGGCGTTTTTAGGCCAGCCGTCAGTTGACGAGTCTGCCAGGCGAGATGTATGAGAGACTGGTTCATTTTTCTTTTCTATTGCCGATCCTTTGCTTCAGAGATCTAGGACACTACGGCCGTTTTCACGATAGGGAGTCGGGGGAGGAATAAGACAGATGGCACGCAATGGCTTTTGCTTCTGGTTGAGATTATAGACAGAGATCCACGACTTTCGCAATCACGGTTGTAGCTAATATGCGATCAAAAAGGGACATGTTAAGGACATAGTTGGAACCATGTATGACAAAGATTTCCTTTACGTGTTTGCTTCTTTCGGCCGATATAGTTAAATTGCTTCCAGGGTGGTTTTTAGCTTGGAGCATTAATACGAGACTTGCTTGAGTGATAGATATTGCATGGAAGCCTATTCCGTCGCTGATGCTTACTCAACAGTCCATAGGTATGGACTGTTTGATGAACGCGGCCCCGAGTAATCTATAGTCACAAGCCTTGCGACTGCTTGATAAACATGTTGAGCTAGTAGACATTCCGCGAATGCCTACTAACCTACTAAGTATACTGGCTTGGATTCATTGCTACTGTCTGTCTGAAAGCCACATCACCTGCAATTAGCGAGGCTATATACTAATCTAGTACCTTACCTACCTTAGTTGCTAGTACTACTAGTAGGTAGGGCTTTAACAGAAGTACTTTAGATAAGGTACCTTAGTCCAGACCTCAGCTGGAAGGAAAGAAGTTGCAGAAGTTCCTCCCTGCCCGGGTACAGAGAACTACCTTACTTAGCTGGCGACTCGCAGTCCGGGTGCCGGAAGCCCTCCCGTCACTTCACACCCTATGGCGCAGCCTGCTATAAGAATTCGACGGGAGGAAGGAGCGACGAAAATACGTGCTCTTCGTGCTGACTGCCATGGAACACGGTCTTGATAAAACTCCCCCCAATCAAATCTCGACATTCCCTTGGATGGCTAAAACACAAACCACCAGTCGCCTGCTACCGTTCTAAACTTCATCCACCTCAAAGCCCCCCAATTTATCAACCATTTTCGAGGACCTGACTTCTTACCATGGCGCCAAGAACGAGGAAGAGGAAGACGTCTGCCGCCGGTGAGCTCTTACACAGCAACGACTCTCCCTTCACCAGGCCATGCTAAGGTTTGACGGAGCAGAAAGCAACGCGGCGGAGGACGGAGCTCAGAAGGTGACTCGAGCTCCAAGGAAGGCGGCTACAGGAGCAGTAAGGCAGAGGAAGGGCAGAACTGCAGCAGGTGATGCGAACGAAATCTCGAGGTTCGTCAGGCCTCAAAATCTCACCGATTTCATTCCTCATCTGCTGACTTCTGCATGCTAGGCTCTCGGTCGATGCCACCACAGGCACCTCCCGAAAGCGAAAGGTTCTCGTCAGCGACGCAAAGAAGAATATACAGAACCAAGGAGGTGATCTCGTTAGATTTATTGACAGAGAGCTGAAGGCCTGTCCGTAAGTGCATCCTCGGTCCCTCGATCAAACAATAAGTTAACAACATACTGCAGCCCTCAACAACACGAAAAGGTCAGGCTCAACAAGGAGCTCTCCTCGGATTTCGAGTCCATCTTACCTTGGCTAAACGGTTCCTTTGCACCACAACAGCGGGACTCCAAAAACTTCCCGCGGCTCATGCTCAAGGTTCTTGATGAGCTGCAAGCGAGTATCGAGACATATGAGACATTGACCATGCAAGACAATGGGATAGAGAAGCCAACGTGGATGCACTGGAAGCACGACGCCAAAGATCTCAACGAACTTAGCCAGTACGGCTTGGCCATGGCCTCTAAGATTGTCAACCACATCGTCATGCCGGACCTCCATGCATTGCCGACTCAGCCTGAAGAGGGTGCTAGCGACACCGAGAAGATAGCATGGGAGTCGATTGAGGGCGCAATTCCAAAGAAGTCTGAAGAGATCTGGGGAAAGGCGGTGCAGAGCCAGGTCAAGGCATTTACGGGAGTTTTGAAGTTGCTTCCCGGCTGAGGAGCACCGAGTAAGGTAGCTCTCATGATTAAAAAGCTGGGCCGAGCATTTGTGAGGAGCGCCGTTGGAGTCACTCGGTCTATAGTGAGAGCAATATCATCTTCTGCTGTTGAGCATATTGGGAGACAAAAATGGGAAAATATTAGGGAGTGAATCTGGGCCGTGGACACTCAAGTTTGAGGTAACTATATCCTTACCTACCTACCTTAGCTGGTACTCAGATCATCTTCTCCAGCCTGAGGTGGTGTCGTTCCCCCATCGAAGACGCTGATCCAGTCAAAGAGCGAGAAACATAAACCATGCTGACTCAGCTGTCGGTTCTCCACCATAAGGTAGCCCGGGCAAGTCTTCGTCGGCCCTGAGGGGCAATCCCTATGGCGCTAGTCCTGGCGAGGGCTAGTGCGTCGCTTAACCCACAAACTGTGCCCTCAATTTTTATCCTCCTCCCGACTTTCGTGAGATTCGAAATTTCGACACACTCGTCTCTACTAACTTCCCGGCAGGAATCGTTCGACACAATCCGGTTTGTGATCCCCTCCCCCTCCGTCAAGCACCAAATAGTTCTTCGTTTCCGTTGGAAGCTCTGTTTACCTTTCAAGCCACTCTTTTGCTAACGTATCTTTTCGCCCGACGACAGCCAAAATGGGTGCCCTCAAGTATGTCGAAGAGCTTCAGAAGAAGAAGCAGTCGGATGTCGTGCGCTTCCTCCTCCGAGTGCGCTGCTGGGAAGTACGTTGAAACAACCATACCAATTCTCTTTGTGGACGGCGGCACGCTTCCTCCGCTCTCTCTTGTCCTCTCCTCCCGCGGCGGCGATGCGATACGATTTTGTGCGTTTTTGACGAACCCGGAGGGAAGAAATTCTCACCAACACATCAATACACACAAAGACCTCGCTCGCATAAGCATCGCGCCGGGGAATGGAGAGGACCAGAGAGACCCGGAGGGTGCACCTTTTGCCCCGTCTCTGCTATACACTCGTTGAACTTTTTGCTGAGAGTGCATCAATATAGCTCCGTCAATTGAACGTCATCCACCGAGCCTCTCGCCCTTCCCGCCTGGACAAGGCCCGCCGTCTCGGATACAAGGCCAAGCAGGGCTATGTCATCTACCGCGTCCGTGTCCGCCGCGGTGGTCGCAAGCGCCCCGTCCCCAAGGGTGCCACCTACGGTACGTATTCCTTCGTCCCTGTCGACGAGCACTTGAGCATCTTCTAACACGGATCGTCAAACAGGCAAGCCCACCAACCAGGGTGTGAACCAGCTCAAGTACCAGCGATCCCTCAAGGCCACCGCTGAGGAGCGTGTCGGCCGCCGCTGCGCCAACCTCCGAGTTCTCAACTCGTACTGGATCAACCAGGACTCGACCTACAAGTACTACGAGGTCATCCTCGTCGACCCCCAGCACAAGGCCATCCGCATTGATCCCCGCATCAACTGGATCGTCAACCCCGTGCACAAGCACCGCGAGTCCCGTGGCCTCACCGCCACTGGCAAGAAGTCCCGCGGTCTCAACAAGGGCCACCGCTACAACAAGACCAAGGCTGGCCGCAGAAAGACCTGGAAGCGCCACAACACCACCTCCCTCTGGCGATACCGATAAACGCTCGGCCGCTTTGGCTGCTGGGTCGTTGTCGTGGTACAGGCGATTGGGGGCACACGTTTTCTTTCGGGTGCTGGGTCTGGTTTTGGCATTGCATGCTCGGACTATGGGGAGTCGGGAACCTTGTTTGGTAGCCAAAAATGGAATCAAAGTAATTCCGATATGAAAAATTTTACGGTTCTCGGCTGGATCTTTGTCTGCTTGTGACAATAGGCAGAATGTGCATTCTCTTTTTTTCAATGTGAAATGCTATCAGCGCAGTCTTTCAACTACTCCATGCCATCTCCAGATGATCTTGTGCGCATGTTCGTCAACCACCTTTGTCATCTATTCATACAAGTCATTACCATGCAATGGTGATTACTCGCGTCGTATGCAACGAATCTCCGTCTCCACTCACTGAATAACTTTCATTCTTAATAGGATGCTATTCGTTCTTAGTGGCATAGCGAGTAATTGTATGAAGACTCCTAGTGCTCCCATCTGGAGGTTCCATACTCATGCACATGGTAAACAATAGCATCAAGCGACCCCTTCAGCATGGTCTCATTCATTGGCGGTCTCACGGTGTACGTCAGGAAAAAATCATTTTGGTCCACCGAATAGTGGAGAAATTTTATTCATATTTGTGCTCAAAGGACGGCTTTACGGTTATAGCACTCGAATAGTCAAACCGGACATTGAGGAGGTAACATCACCAACATTGTTGTTCAAGTTAGTTAGCAAAATCTGCATTGGAAAACTCTGTCTAAATACAGGTAGGGCAAGTATCCTTTGAGTTCCTCGACCAGCAAGCTGGCATATCCTTGAGAATCTTCCTACCCCGAATGAAAGCAATAAATCAACTGTCCCAAAACTCATACAGCCCGAACGAAAGAAGTGAGATATCCGTGATGCAACTCAACCTCTCTTCTGGTACAGCAGACTGATTTGGTGTAGACTAAAGAGGAAATCTGTCCGAGGTCGAGGCGAGAAGCAACCGGACAACCTCCCGGCGCACCAAGTGATAGTACTGGGCGTTTGCCTGGCTGATCTGGCCGCCAAAATCAACCGGTGATGTGACTGCAGCCACATTCAAAGAGAAGAGCATCCAGCCATGTTGCATGCAAAACCGCGTATATCGTAACGATCATGCTGGGAGCTTTACGTAAGTCGTAATGCCGGTTCCTCATACCAGATGATGTGTAGAAATTCGTCAAAAATTTATGGTCCCAGAGTCGATATCGCAAAGAGCTGATAGAAACAAAAAAAAAATTGGTCCGAGGAACATCGAGTCGTCTATGTCGATGATTGATGATTGGGATCTTGCGACCCAAATACATGTACAAGTCATTGCCGTGTTACCGACACCTTCCAGCTCCCTCCGTGAGCAGGCCATGAGGAGTGGCATCAGGCGAACGACTGTAGTTTTGTAGCGCCCTTTTGGTAGTGTACACACAAAGCACCTCAACGGTTGCTGTGTCAATCGGCTTAAGGATCGCAATGAGCCCGAGTCCTTCTGGCTATGACTTCCGGGCGTAGTGAAACAGAGATCAAAGGAAAATCGTCAAAGTCATGACGGTGTAACATACAGGGCACATGACTGACCATGCCACCCTGAAGACAACCGACGAAAACCGCAATGAGCATCATTGTACAAGCAGATCATGAGATAGATGATGGGTTGGTGAAAACCCAAGTCTAGACCCAGTGGGTCTCGCCAGTCTCGCCCGCGTTGTTGCCATTGATGCTGCCGTTAGCAGCGCTACCAGCATTGTTACCAGCATTAACAGCAGAGTTGCCGTTAGCGTTTCCATTGGCATTGTTACTGGCGTTGATGTTAACATTGCCATTGACGGTACTGTTGGCAGCAGGAGGGTGCTGAACGAAGTTGCCGGGAACTCTGTGTCCGTATTGAGGCTGCTGAACAGGGCCTCCAGCGGCGGGGGCGGAGCCGTTCAGATCAGGGCTAGGCGAGTACACAGCCATGTTTTGGCGCATAGCGTGGTTCCCTACGCCCGGCGCAGGGCCGTTGGAAACACCGTTGCCCTGCATCATAGACCCATTCGCGGGGATGACGCGAGCATGGTTAGGACGCAGCGGAATTTGGCCTTGGGTGTTGTCGGCGGGGGTAACTTGCCCGCTAGAGGCAGCGCTACCACGGTTGTCGAAGGCAGAGATCTTAGCTTGAATACGACGACCGTAGGGGGTTGTCCTGATCTGGGGCAGGATTGGACGGATAATTTCAACGAGGCGATATTTCTGATGAGGAGTCGCGTACTCCAGGGCAGTCTGGATGACATAGTTGGCAAAGGAATCGCGAAGAAGTCGTTCCATCTCCTGCTGGCTGAGCAGTTCTTCGACAATCATGTCCTTTGACGGGGCCTGGGCACAACGCAGACACTTCTCGATGACGTTGGAGCTGAACTTGTGGCGGGATAGCTGGCTGATACATCCCTGGAACATGCCAACAATGGGCTCAGTAAAGGTAGGCTCATTGAGATCAATGATATACTGAACAACATAGTTGCCGAAGGGATCCTGGACGAGAATCCGAGCGTGCTCAGTGATTCGTTGGATGAGCCACAGCTTCTGATCGCCAGAAGCATGGTCGATGCAACGCTGGAGAACGCAGCAGCCATGTCGGTGAGTACCCACCTCGACACAATTGTTGCCAACAGCGTCGAAGATGAACTGAGCATCGGGCGGAGTAAGCTTGTTGAGACATTTCTGAATAACATGGTTGCCATTCAAGTCTTGGATGAGCTCGACAACCCTGAACCGAAGCGCCTCTATGATGAGGTGGACCTGCTGCGGAGTGTTCACGTACTCGATCATCTTCTGCAGTGCGCGAGTGCCGTGCTGGTTGAGAGCAATGCGAACCATGTCCTGGGAAGCGTTCTGGATCAAGATAGTCCTCTCGTCGTCATTGCAGAACTCGAGGAGCTTTTGGCACAAATAATTACCAAATGGGTCCGTCATGAGCTCAATGACGTGCTGGTTAGTCTCGACCCAAATCATATGAACCTGCTCAGCGTTACGCTCCTCAAGCTTCTTCTGAAGGTAACGGCAACCGTGTTGGTCCTTACACAGGTCATAAATCTGGCCGGTAAATGACTCAAGGGGCATGTTCTGGTAGCGGGACATGGCTGGAGGAAATGTTAGTCTCAAAATTAGGATGGCAACGTTGAACGTCAAGTCTTACCTTCGTTGTCAAGTTGACGGCGATGCTGAATCACACGTGCCTGGCTGTCACGGGGCTGATTGCCCTGGTTGTAGGGAACAGATGCGTACCCGTTGAAGTTCTGGGGAGGGTACATGTTGCCCCCGTTGACTCCATTCATGTTCATCTGCTGCATGCCATTCGCAAGCATATTGACGTTGTAGGCACCAGGCTGGTGGGTGACGCCTTGAGGAGCACCGTAGCCGTTGACAGGATAGAATCCATTACTGTTGTTGTTGTTGTTGTAGCTGTTGTTGTTGTTGTTGTTGTTGTTGTTGTTGTTGTTGACAGAGGCGCCAGACGGGGAAGATATCATGGAAGCAGGAGGTGCAGCAGTCGTGGTGCTAGGTCCGAAAGGAGCAGCACTGGCCTGTAGAGCAGACTGGATCGAAGGATAATTGCCCGACTGCTCACGGTTCACGCCAACGTTTTCAGACGACAGGTCGCGGCTATGACCGCGAGGAACTGCGCCAGCAGGGATGCGACCCAGGCTGGCATTGTGGTTGTGGAAGTGCTGCTGGGCATGGTTGTTGGCATTGTTCGAGTTGATCATGGACGAGCCCCCTGGGCTCTTAACGGTGGGGACGTCGTTGGCCGAGAACGAGCTCTGCAGCTTAGGCGGAGTCGTCATATGTTGATTTCCAGGCGAAGACATGATTGAACCAGACTCAACCGCGTTCTCGGAAATGTACTTGAGGTCGAGGGAGTGGCGGAGCGAAGCGGGTCGGCTGGTGAGGCCTACCAGGTCGCTGACTTGGCTGGAACTCCCGTTGAGAGAAGACAGGCTCTGCTGAGGTCGGTGACGATTAACAACACGGCTCCAACCTCTGGAAGACGATACCTCAGGGTTGGGAGACGGGGACAGGGCAAGATCTAGAGCGGCCGAGGATGCAGAGAGCTGAGCAGAACCGTTTGTGTCAGAAAACAAAGCAATAACGGTGCGGCTAGATCAGATTTATAGAAAGGTGCAGTTGACCTTGCGGCTCAGCAAAAAGAATGCCGCCCACGGAAACCAGCACACTCAAAATCTCAAGTGAAGTGAGGGGATGCGGGTTTAGGGGTTTGCTTGTTCTGCGCAGGCGGAGGAATGAAAAGTGCACGAAGGTGAATCTTTGGAGTTGATGGCAGAGCACGAGGTGAAAGTGAGGTGAAGAAGAACGCCCATAAGGAAATGTGGGGCTCTTATTCGCGTCTCGGTGGAGGAGAATAGAATCGCATGCACCCTAAGTCGACCTCCAAAGCAGAGCCACTAACACCTCGAGATTTTGGGCGGGAGAAGGAAAAATGGACAAAAGAACAATAGACAATGAAAAAGTGAGGAAAGGAGACTTACGATCTGGTCGTCACGACGAACGAGGGTGGGAAAGTTCTCATCAGGGATAGCACCGTGCCCCAGTCCGTTCGGTTCCTCGTCGCCAAACAGGAAGCGAGTGGTGTTTGTCTGATCAAGGCCAACATCGTACAATCCGGTTCGCGAGCGAGTTACAGGCATCGAGTAGCGGTTAGTGCTATTGATCGAAGCCATTGTCAGTTTTCAGTTCAAATCGAATTGTGAACAGCCCGCAGGTTGTTTAGTTCAGAAACAGGACGAAAGCGGTCGCAAGAAGATCAAGAGAGCCCTATCCCGAAAGAAGAAAGCCCTATCTCAGTGTACTATGGCTGCTCTGAATGATATGACGCCTGGAGTTCTAGTGCGCACAGTTGAGTGCTTCGGTAACAAGAGAAGGGGAAGGTGCAAAGTTGACGATGGAGGTTATTTGTTATGCGGATGTTGAGTTTGAGCTCCGGAGCCTGCAGACCGTGGTCTTTTAAACCTTGGAAGAGGAATAGAGAGTGATTCAGAGCCCTTCAATCGGTGCAAGCAAGAGCTGCGTTTCCACTTGAAACCGCATGCATCTCCCTTGGTTCTACTGGCCTGCATCTTACAAGCGAGCGATTTGACACTACAGGGCAATGGGGGCTGTTGGCTCAAATCAATGGCAAAGAGCATCACATCAACACAATCGCTCATATGGCTTCCAGGCGACCCACTTTGGCCACGGAGCCTGCAACCCTTACAAGCAACTCCTCACTTGAAAAGAGTGCAAAGTCCAACCCCACATGGATACACCGCAAGTAGAGTATTACCACTTACACGTTAGATGACCGGTGGCTGCTAGGGTCTTGGCGAACGGCCTCATCCTTCTCATCGTCGCTGTTACGACGCGTAGTCGGTACAGAGCGAGAAGGCATCTGAGGCATCGTATCCTCGAAACCGAAGCGAGTCTGCATAACTCCAGATTGAGGGGAGGCGAGTTGCGAGCCGGAACGACCAGGGCGGTTGAACAGGCCTGGGGGGGAGGTCAAGCTGGACATCGAATAACGACTCGGCCGGGAGAAAATGGATGGAAAGCCCGAGTTGTCGCGATATTCGGGGGGTGTGGTAGGCTCGGATTGGTGACCGCCCATTCTGCCCACTTCTTCTTCCATCTGGGCCAGTTCGAGGGCCTCGCGTCTCTGCTGCTGATCCAACTTTTGCATTTCCATTTCAAAACGTCGTCTCTGCTCCCGAATTCGCTCATATTCCATCTTCTTCTTCTCTATCTGACTCTGGTGTTAGCTTAGTGGCCTCTCTCTTGTTTATTTCATCTTTTATTTTCGGACCGTCCAGTGCTCTCGAATGC
Organism: Fusarium devonianum; assembly: GCA_017140155.1. Taxonomy (NCBI): domain Eukaryota; kingdom Fungi; phylum Ascomycota; class Sordariomycetes; order Hypocreales; family Nectriaceae; genus Fusarium; species Fusarium devonianum. The sequence goes on along the minus strand of JADBHU010000365.1, from coordinate 47,537 downwards.
AAGGACTCGGGCTTCGCATATGCCCGCTTCGGTGGGGTATCGAGGGTGGAAATATGTTTGCTTGTGAACATACCAGTTGCACCTTGTGCATAGTCTATCGCCGGATATGTTAGCAGGTGCGGTCAAGATGATAACATGGTGCGGGTCAAGCGACGCAGATCTAGGGCTCCAGGGGGGCCAAAAGCAAGCGCCATGGAGCAGCAGAGTCAGCTGGGCAACACTCACGTTGTAATCCTGAGCTGGCTCGGGGACTCGCTGAGGCGAAGCGAGAGATCCCAAGGATGAAAGAGTCGGGACGCGACCCGAATCTGTAGTAAAGCGACGAGGCAGGCCAGATCGATGGTCGTGGTTACCGACGTGGGAATTGACTTGAGGGCCTGGGAGTCTGGAGGCATTGCGAGGAGGTGAAACAAACGAGTTCATCGACGAGTCGTTGCCTCTCGGGGACTGTTGCGAGCGGAAACGTAGGTCGTCCATGGTGGGCTAGTAGAAACAAGATGGTACACGCCGAATTGGCAAGCGATCTCGGTCTATATTACTGCAGACATGAGAAGAAATAATGTGGTATCAGCATGTGCACTTGAGGAAGAGCAAGGTCGAGAGGAGCAGGAAACCCGAAGGCGATGGGACGTTGTTGAGAGGCGGGGTGGACATGGTTAGTGTGGGTATCGGCCACTGGGCCTGGGGGGTCTTTTGGGGCTGGACTACTTCAGGTAGGGGGCCATGGGCCCTGGGTTTAGTAGGACCGGACTAAAATCACTGGGTGAGGGGCCTGCCGCACGGGCATGAGGCAGGGTGATCATAGGCGGGTACTTCTGATCGGTACATGTTCTTGACTGGAGGGGAGGGATGGACAATGAACGACGGGTAATGGATGATTGTGAATAAGGATGGGGCTCGGAGCCACACAGGGCCACTGGTGAGGGGGATCGACTTCGTTGATCGGTATTGAAATAGCTTGGGGATTGAGGCCTGGGTTAGGGACAATACAGCAGGTTAGGGCACAACGACGGGAGGGATGCTGTTCAGTATGGTGGCAATGCTTCGTCCTTGAAACTGAAATAGGGCAGTGAGGGCCAATTTGCGCTCGCAGTCTGTCCCGGTCTGCCTATTCTGTCTGCTGGTCTGCGTTTCTGTCCTGTCATCCAAGCAGGTCGCTTAGTCAAGCTGTCAGGTAGGGCTCGCCAACGCAAGTCTGCTGGTTGTTTGGCTGTCCTGTCGATAGGTGTGTTGGTATGCTATGGTGCCCGACTAGCCAACGGCGCTGGGTGGTTTGTAGCATATTGTAGGCATCCAGGGCATAGGCAAGTGCCGCGCTACCCTTCCTTGGCTGAGAACAAGCTGTAGGAGACAGGACAGAATGACAGAATGACAGAATGACAGCGCAATAGCGCTGGTCCAAGAGACGGCGCATAGGTTGGTCTTTCTCTTCAAGTGAGGTCACGATGAATGGGGAGATCGATTAAGCAGCTCGTGTCCGAGGGTGCCAAGAGATAGGACTAGGTAGACAAAAAAAGATGAACCAACCTGAGTATATCGCGCTCTGAGTGGATAGAGCAAGGTCGAGCTGACAGACAATGATGTCGACACAAAATCGTACACAATCGTACAAGGCGTTTTCCTTTGGCGGGATTTGGTACAATTGTCTACACGCTTTCTCTCTCTCAGCGCGCCCTGGGAAGCCAGGAGCGACAAGCTGATTGGGAGAAGAGGGCGAGAAGGGACAAAACGTGACGGATAGGGAGTTGAGAGGGAAAGAAAAAAGTTGCTGGGTCCTGGAGAAAAAGGATGGGAAACGCGGACGTTTGGCGTCGGCGTCGGCGTAGGCGCGGGGCGCGTGTGTGGACACCCAGCAGGGCCCAGCGGGCAGTCAGTCGACAGTCCTCCAGGTTGGAGGGGTCTTCAGACGCAGGTTTCGGCTAATAGTGCTCCTGGAATGCGACCAGAAAGTACGAAGCACAAGCACTTAAGTCCGGGGGCAGAAGGACTGAGAGAGGCTCACGTGCAGTGGCCGCGGGATCGCACGCATCCTGTTACTATGAGGTACGCCGAAGGACCACCCGACGGCTTTCAAGGTTTAGGCTCCTTGGGGAAACCAAGAGTGTCCTGTAGACGGCAATTGCTTCGTGTCAGCCATAGACAAAATCATATCGCTTTGCGTCAGATTAAAATCGACATCTCCAAGTCTAACATGTTCCCGTCATGACCACCTCACAGTTGGGCATGCCTTAGTATACAACATCCCTCTGCCTCGACGATAGCGCTCATAGTGACCGGGGCCCTGAAGGCCGCGTCGCACGCCCAGGGCAGTCGACACAGACGAACACGCTCACAGACAACCATACCAGTGATGAGGTGGCCAAGGTACCCGAGGTACTACTACTAATTGAAGTAGTATCTGGAGCGCCCAACATGGACACCCGCGCAGGGTTCTCGATGCCCAAAAAGCCACTAGTGGAACCAGCACTCAGGCACCCGAAAAAGCAAAATTGATGGCAGGGAGGGATCATGGGCTTCGACTGTCTGGGACGATGAATCTCACAGACTTCTTCCAGAAGCATGAGGTCTCTGAGTCTGATGTTAACGGGCAAATGCAGCGGGTAAAAGCACCTATGAGTTGGGAAATTTCCGGCTTCGCCCTCTTTGTTCTATGTCTCTGTTTTCCTTTCACTGACCCCGAATTGCCTCGGGCTTCGTCACGCCTTGTTTCAGACAATAAACTCTGCGTTGGCTGTGGGCTTAGCAACACGCGGTGCAACCCCGGCATGTGCTGAGGGCCCCGGACTATGTTGGAATATTCGCATCAGCTACCTACTAACGTTAGTAGCTTAGGCGGCCCGTTCTTGTAAAAATGCCTGGTCTGGGTCATCAGCTTTCGTTTGGCTTTGTCGACGCCAGTGCTCATAGTTGCTAAGCGCGGGCAACTTCTTGAAAGCAGAGTCGTACAAATCTGATTCATGCTCGGAAGCTATGATGACCGACAAGCAGTTGGATCGCACCGTGCATCGGACCGCAAGTCGCAGGGATCCTTGCATCGGGGCCTGTCACTTGTGCCCTGGCAGCGGCATAGCGAGTCTTGTCACGGAGGCTAGGCGTCTGAAGAACCACGGCTGTGTGCCTTTTCACGCCCACGGTCACATCCCGAGGTCGTGACAGCCGTCGGCGATATGAGAAATTCTACTGAAACCACCGAGGTTCTTGTTCCCAGGGTGTTCTCTACGTCAGGTGCGTAGGGCTACGAATATTGTCTAGGCTACACTGCAATAACTCGGAATGAGTTTGGAGGAGCTGGCGGGATAGGTGGTATTGCAAGACAATCGTCCGCTTCTGTGTGACCTGTACATTGTCATGGTCGTATTTATTAACCTTCTCGTTCCCGCAATGTTATTTCAGCACATCAAGGTCATCCTTGTAAGCTACCCTGAATCTCGGCTTGGTCTCTGACTAAAGCCCGGTTGAAGACTCTTGCAATCCCAAGCACTCTTTTCGTCGACATCAAGATCTCGGCAAGACGGCCGCAGGCGTCGAGGACGTCCATGGCCTCCATCATCAATGATACTAGTAAGGTAGTACTGGCAAGGGGTGAATAGATGGCGCGCAGCACCTTGTTCCTCTGCGCACGGCCCAAATTACCCTTCTACCGCCTGCCAATAGGCGGGGGAGATGGCAGAATCTTGAGCTGGTGCGTACTTACGGGGTACGTGGGCGCCAACCGAGCGAGCGAGCCAGGGCTACTACGTAGTGACAACGGGGTCAACCAACCCAAGCTTGCCCGTCTATGGACGTTGAAGCGATTGATATCGCGCACCCCTGGCACGTTCGAAGACACACTAGACTTGGACCGAGCGCATCCCCATCCTGCTCATGGCTCTTTTCATTGGTTGCTGAGTCTGCTTCTGACCGTTCCTCCTGCACGTCACCCAAAATCCGTACTGGACTGCAGTCCCCCAGGTTCCATCAAATGCAGCGACCAGGAACGCTCAGTCCTGACGGTTGCCCGTGGACTCACTGGTTCAACTCATCTGCTAGATCACTCTGCTTGGCCTCGTTGACCGACTTGACTCTGTCATTCTTGCCACTCGTATTCCACAAAACAGCTACGGCCGTAGCATGACAGCAAGCTGCCGCCAGCCATCCGCCATAGACGGCCGACATACGACGATCCATCACCCAACTTGTTCACCGCTTCTAGGACTTTCCTCCGCGACTCGCCCGTCCCTTCAGATCCTTTGACTGGCTTGTCGAGTTGGAAGCCAGTTACTACGTATGACAGATAGAAGGTGGCTTGCCATAAGGCCCAATTTGATGGAGCCATGGATCCTGCTGCTGGAACCAGACACGGGGACCGCTCGTTGTACGCGCCGCTATCTTGGTCCGTGTTGACTTCGTTTCTACGCAGTGCTTGCCAGAAATCTCGCGCAGTAGTGCCTTGGGGCTGTTGCCGACAAGCCAGCCAATTGACTTGTACGGTTCTCCATAAAGATTGCAGAGACGAGGACGGTTTTGCTGCGACTCCGCACATCGGTCTGGTGCAAGAAGGCAAGCCGTCAGCATGATCGGTAAGACTCCACCACCCGCTCTGCACCTCGCCGCTCGCGCAGCTTTCGCTGCATCAGTCGAGCAGGGGCTGTGGATGAGCTAGTTTAGCCACTGCCGGTGATTGTTGCCCTGATCTGGTGAAACCATTCTCCGTATGTTCTTGATGGACGACCCATCCATATCACACATACTACTGTATGCTGTATGGACCATCTACTCCGTATACCTACCTACATGGCATTGCAACCCTAATAAGTACAATCTTCGAGGAGACGGAGGCTACGGATGTCAATTTCGGCGCCGAACCAATCGCCTGCGGGTTGCCCGCCCTTGAAAATTCCGGCAAAAGGCTCTTGTTTGAGGTCCCAACAGTGGCTACATTAGGATCTGACGATGCGTGCGCGCTCTTTGCTAGCAGCTGGACGAGGCCTGTTGAGATCCTCCACTTACTCCCTCTTACCTATTCTCTGGCTGGTGCCCGCTTCTATTCCCCCTCACCATGTAAAAGACTCAACCCCTTCACCGACTTTTACCATCCGCCGCTACGAGTGGCCCGCCAGGCTAGCGGTCTCGCTGTCCCACCTTACAGACTAGGTACATCGAAACTCAGGAGTCAGGGTCCGGTTGAGTCACGCTAAGGAGGCTCCGTACCAGCGCCAAAAGAAGAGCTTGTTGGTTCGTCCCGCTCTGCGCATCCCCAGTTAGACCCTACCCTAACTTACAGTCACGGACAATAATTGACGTGCTCCGATCACTATCACCTTCTGGGTGACGCACTTCGATCTCGCGGCTTGAGGAGTAAGCTGTTCATCGCTGCCTGTTATTCAGACAGTGGTCAGTAGCCTCAGGGCTTGCCATATTAAGCGGGGGCAGGTCTACAATGTTCCCAGTGGAGGTCATACACTCGACGTATGCCGAGAAGTCAACAGCTCGAGTGACGCTGGTTCCGCATTGCCCCACCCGTCACGATCCCTTGAACTGCAATCATCCTGAAAGGTGTGATATGTTACTGTTCGGATTTCGGCTTACTGCTTCGGCTTTGTGCGCGTGAGCTTGGAAATGAATTGGCTGTAATGCATGCCTTGTTGTAGTTCTGTCAACCCTAGGTCGAGTTGACATGATACTTCATTGGACCACTTCAAATCGCCACGGACCCGGTCACTTTGCAAAAGTGACAGAACGAGCTGCACAGTTGACCGGGGTATTGCATCGTCCCGCAGCGGCGAAGCCCTAGCGCGAGGGCTCATTGTCGAGGCTTGTTCTGCCCCAGCTCGACAAGACGCCTACCCTGAAGCCATTTTTTGTTAACCGAGTTTCATGCATCTCTTCTCGTGTGAGAGGCGAATGACTTGCTGGTCTCGTGTGGTCGGCTCTATGTATGGCAAGCTAGGCGTTAATATCTGTTCTCTGCTGTGTGGTTCTTACTTACCGGGCTTGAGGTCTGGCAGATAACATTGGGCAGTGGCATTGAGGGCAATTGTTTCCTCCAAACTGAGGTGCTACAAACCTGACGATACCCAAGACACTCCAATTCTATTACGATTTAGTTTGAAACTTACTGGATTTCCTCTGGCTGTGTCACTCATCACTTCAAACGCCAAGACATGATACTGTAGGTACTTCTTGTACAAGTCCGGCTTTTTCGTCCCACTAGGATATAGCAGCGAATATAGCAGCGTGTAAGTCAAGAGGAGCATGCGCGCGAATCTCTATGGTGGCTCACTATAACTTGTGTCTCTACTTTCAATGGTCATAAAAAAGAATATTTCAACTCGGAATGGCTTGTTGAGCTACAGTGCGTTTAATTATTACTCGGTTAGCAAAATCGTTGTGTTCGTTAATAGAATGGCTAAAATTTTACAGAATGAGTTACGTCGCTGTTGTTGAAATAGTTCAAAATAAAAATGTGCCTTGAAAATAATACTTAATAATTAGATATAAGCTACAGCAGTTCGATAAGAGTGGTATTGGTAAAGATGGAATCGCTCGTGGTTACCACCATTGTCCTTTTTGCAAACACTGATGAAACTCAAGCTCGGTTCAGGTAGACACCTACACGTGACCTTCCGCCTCATTGGTATTGTAAGCAACGCGGTCGTCCCCCACCGCGGCGGAATCGAAGCCGGCTCCACTTGTGACCGCGGGGCAAGAACTTTTTGCGAAGCTATCGCAAGCTGCCGCCGAAAAAAACAGTAGTCAGCGCAACACTCAACCGACTCTTCTGCCATAGATGTACGCCTCTCGGTGACCCTCAAGATGCCCGTGGTAGATGAAGGCTTCGAGGCCCTCCTAGAGCCGTTCTATAATGGAAAGAAGCTCACGGATCCCATATCCACGAAGGAGGACAAATTCCAGCTTTTGCCAGCCTTCCTCAAAGTCAAGGGTAAGGACGCTGATCAGCCTTGCGGTACCAATTGCTAACCAATAAACAGGCCTTGTGAAGCAGTACGCCCCGAGAAAGAACTGAATCCTCCGATGCATAGATACTGACGCCAGAACGCAGGCATATCGACTCGTATAACTTCTTCGTCGAGCAGGAAATCAAGGACATCGTGCGCGCCAACCAGACCATCCGTAGTGATGTCGACAGCAACTTCTGGCTCGAGTAAGAAAAGTCGCGCGGGAAAACACGAGCATTTGCTCACATACTTGTCTAGGTTCACCGACATCAGGGTAGACAAGCCTAGGCGGCAAGATTGGCAAGATGCCAAGTCGCATACCGACGTTACTCCCATGGAGTGCCGTCTCAGAGATATGACCTACGCCGCACCTATTCTCGTCGACATTCAATACATCAGAGATAAGCAGAGGATCGTGAGAAAGAACGTGCCCTTGGGGCGCATGCCCGTCATGCTCAAGAGCTCCAAGTGCCGCCTCAGCAACGCGAATAATTCCAAAATGGAGGAGATGAACGAATGCCCTCTCGACCCCGGCGGTTACTTCATCATCAACGGAACCGAAAAGGTTATCCTTATCCAGGAGCAGCTGAGCAAGAATCGTGTCATTGTCGAAGCGGACGAGAAGAACAACATTATTTCTGCCTCAGTGACCAGTTCCACACACGAGCGAAAGTCAAAGACCTATGTCACACTGAAGAAGGACAGGATTCTTCTGACACACAACGTCCTGGTGGAGGGAATTCCTATCGTCATCATTCTCAAGGCTCTTGGTGGCTTGTCCGATATGGAGATCATGCAGCTCGTTGCGGGATCCGACGGAAGATATCAAGACGAATTCTTGGTCAATTTTGACGAGGCGACCAAAGTTGGTATCTTCACCCAGCATCAGGCGTTGGAGTACATTGGTGCTAGGGTGAAGATGGGATCGCGAAAGGGTCAGTTTGGTCCTCAGGTGCGCCGCAACCATGTCGAAGAAGGCCTCGACGCCTTGGCCAATCTTGTTATTGCCCATGTGCCCATCGAGGGACTCGACTTCTATCCCAAAGCCATTTATGTGGCAACGATGACTCGAAAAGTTTTGATTGCTGCCCACAATCCTAAACTGGTTGATGACAGAGATTTCGTCGGAAACAAGCGACTCGAGCTTGCTGGGCAGCTTCTCTCACTTCTATTCGAAGATTTGTTCAAGCGCTTTACGGTCGAAGTCAAGATGTCGATTGACAAATTCCTCAAGAAAAACAACCGCGCGGTTCCTCTCGATGCTGTCCACATGATTAGCAACCATGCCAACACCATCGGAATAGGAATTAACCGAGCTATCCAGACCGGCAACTGGAGTGTCAAACGCTTTAATATGAATCGAGCTGGTGTCACACACGTTCTGAGTCGACTTAGCTACATCGCCGCCCTCGGTATGATGACCAGAATTAGCAGTCAGTTCGAAAAGACGCGAAAGGTTTCCGGTCCTCGTGCGCTTCAACCATCACAATGGGGCATGCTTTGCACCTCAGACACCCCTGAAGGTGAAGCTTGTGGTCTGGTCAAAAACCTGGCGTTAATGACACACATTACTACAAATGTCGACGAAGAACCCGTGAAGAGGTGGATATTCACTCTTGATGCCGGCGTCGAACCTATCCGAAATTTCTCGGGAGCCGAGATGCATCGGGAAGGAAGCTATATTATCCACGTCAACGGTACACCGTTTGCGTTGACGCGATACCCCAAGCGTTTCGCACAAAAGTTCAGGACGATGCGACGCCGAGGTTGGATATCTCCTTTTGTGGGAATCAACATCAACACACACTTCAGCGCCGTCCATATCGCCACTGACGAAGGACGAATTTGCCGGCCTTATATCATTGTCAAGAACGGAAAGCAGAAGCTGAAACCAGAGCACCTCCGGCTACTTCAAATGGGAAAAGCCACTTTTGACGATTTTCTCAATCACGGCATCGTCGAATACCTCGATGTCAACGAGGAGAATGATGCCCTCATCACAATATACGAAGACCAAGTGACACAGAGTACTACTCACTTGGAGATCGAGCCGTTCACTGTGCTAGGTGCAGTGGCAGGACTGATTCCATTTCCCCACCACAATCAATCACCCCGTAATACCTACCAATGTGCTATGGGTAAACAAGCCATTGGTGCGATCGCGTACAACCAGTTCAACCGAATCGACACTCTACTTTACACACTCGTCTACCCCCAGCGGCCGATGGTTATTTCGAAGACTATTCAGCTCATCGGTTACGACAAGCTTCCCGCCGGCCAAAATGCCACCGTCGTGGTCATGTCGTATTCAGGATATGATATCGAAGATGCTTTGGTTTTGAACAAAGCGTCGGTGGATAGAGGTTTTGGAAGATGCCAAGTCTTCAGGAAGTATACTACAGAACTGCAAAAGTATCCCAACGGACGGAGAGAGCGCATTGGCGATCCTCAGAACGAGGGAGAAGGCAAGGTCAAACACCGCATCGCTAAGCACGAGGCTTTGGATGATGATGGCCTGGCAATTGTCGGTTACAAAGTCAACTCCGGTGAGGCTATGGTTAAGAAGGAAACGCCCCTCGACCAGACAAGCACTGGAATCGGTCTGGATCGTGGACCCAGCGAGTACCGTGACTCATCTGTCTCATACCGCATTGCGGACCCGGCGTACATCGACAAGGTTATGATTTCTCAGACCGAGAAAGATACAACCGTCATCAAGGTTCAGACCAGACAGACTCGACGCCCCGAGCTTGGAGACAAGTTTTCATCTCGCCACGGTCAAAAGGGTGTGGTTGGTATCATTGTTGACCAGGAAGACATGCCGTTCGCTGATACTGGCTTGACGCCCGACATCATCATGAACCCTCACGGTTTCCCGTCACGAATGACAGTCGGCAAGCTGCTCGAGTGTTTGACAGGCAAGGCTTCTATTGTCCACGGCCGCCCTGACTACGGCTTTGGCGATGCCTTCCGCTCGCATCCGCTCAAGGAGATGAGCGAGGTGCTCGTCGACCATGGGTTCTCCTGGGAGGGCAAGGACTACTTCACATCAGGTCTGACGGGTGAACCTCTGGAGGCCTACATCTTCAACGGACCGATTTACTATCAGCGACTGAAGCACATGGTGCAAGACAAGATGCATTCTCGGTCCCGGGGTCCTCGAGCCATCCTGACCCGTCAGCCCACAGAAGGTCGTTCCCGAGATGGTGGTCTGCGTCTGGGTGAAATGGAACGTGATTGTCTAATCGCTTACGGCGCCTCTCAACTGCTGCTGGAGCGCCTCATGATCAGCTCGGACGGCACGGAAATTGACATTTGTCAGCAGTGCGGCCTCTTTGGATACAAGGGCTACTGTCACACCTGCAAAAGCACTCGGGAGGTAACCAAGATGACGATGCCTTACGCAGCCAAGCTGCTCGTGCAGGAGCTCATCAGTATGAATGTAGGAGTGCGACTTCAGATGGAGGACGAGTTCCCTCATCCGAGGTAGTGGCATAGCACGATGGTTTTTGCATGGAAAACGGAGTCATGGAATTTGTATACCTTACAGAAAGCATATAGACGTTAGGCAGCTGGGAAGTTGAGGTGTTTTAATTTGTCCAGGCTCATGTCTCATGTCTATAGAATATCCTGATATTGTTTCTTCTAGCCCCCAACTCATCCACTATGCTGACCTAGTGAACCCTTGGGGAGCTATGGTTTGTTTCTAGGCTTTTGAGCCTGGACTGATTTTAAACCTCCCATGGCAATCTCAAACTCGACAGCGCTGTCTAGGCCCTGACCCGTAGACGCGGCATGTGGTGCAAACACAACCTTCATCCACCTTCTCCATCCCTTCAGTGTCGGTGCTAACAGATCAGAGTCGTCGTCCGCGTCCACAGGCGCCGCTTGCCTGCTTCGGCCGTAGTAGGGCCGCTTACACAGAGCGATTCGACAGGCTATCTGGGTCGACCACACGAGGCCCAGGCTGGGCGTCTTGAGGGCATAAGAAGCGTGCGGGTCGTCGCCCCAGCCGGTAAACCAGCGTTGCTGATGGTCGAGCATGAGAGCTGGCAAAGGGGGAGGATCATCGGGGTCATGGAGTGGGAAGGGCAAAGAAGACGAGGGAGTGCTAGGCAGATTCGCGGAGGGCGGTGGCGGCATACTACGCGAGGCCAGGGGGCTCTCCTGTGCGAGGCCACTGCTTCTAGGGGGTTGCTGTCGCGGGGTAGAGCTGGAGCTGGAGGCAAACCGGTCGGCGACCTGGTTGGCAACGACAACGGCAAGGCCGTTTCGGCGCGCAAGATCTCGGAGGAGGGCGCCGAGGCGGACGAGTTCAGCGCTGCGGGCGGCCATGTTAGAGCCGCGAGAGCCCTGGCGCTCGAATTCGGCACGGTAGTTGGCGGCCACGGAGTCGAGGACTATGAGTCCGATGTTGTGGCGAGACAGCAGCACAGGCACCTGGAACTCGAGGATGTGGTCCTGAGTTTCCAGATCTGGCGTGACGGCGCTGAGGATGCCATCGAGAGAAGGCCGGGTGTCTGGGGAGTCGGCGTCGTATTGTTGGAGGACAGGGTTGGAGTTGAGCATCTGAGCCAGGCGGCTTGTGGCGAGAGCGGCCTCGGTGGAGATGTAGAGAGCCTGGCGGCCGAGGCCACGAGGCGGCGGGAGCTGAACAGCGAGGCAGAGGGCGAGGAGGGCTTGAGTCTTGCCGGCACCGCTCTCGCCGGTGATCTCCGTCACGACGCCGACGGGGATGCCCCCTCCAAGAGCCGCATCGAAGCCATCGTCAAGGGTGCTGATGACACGGGCCTCGACGGGGGCCGGTTCCGGAGCGGACTCGGAGGCTCCCAAAAGCTCCGGGCCCAGGAGCGGCCTGTGTGGGACAAGGTCGTCGGAGAGAGAGGCCTGGATAGCAGCGACGAAACGCTTGAGGTCGAGGATGGGGAGGCGGGTCTGCTTGGCGATGTCGGCGGGGTGGAGGGTAAGGAGGTCTGTTGTGGTGAGGGCGTTGTGCTCGATGGTCGGGATGAGGGCGGCAAAGGGGCGGAGGGGAAAGGAGGGAAGGATCTGGAGGAGGTCTGTCATGAGGGTGTTGGAGGGCTGTGACTGTGAGACATGTAGAGGTGAGGTAGATGTCTTTGTGTAAGTGAGAGTTGGTCAACGTTATGTGATGACGAGCATGTGAATCGCTACCGCCTGCGAGGCTCGGAGAATCCTTCTTCTATTAGCCCAAACTGCCTATATCGACAATTGACATATTGTGTCGTAGCAAAAAAGTATCGTTTGCTCAAGTTCCGTTTGGATATGACGGCATTGATCGCTTGATGCTGTAGGTCTAGTCACGTCCTCAAGAGTTTAGACGCGGTTTCGAACCTGACGCGCTGGGTTAGAGGAGGGTGCACTGTGCGGGTATCATTCACTGTGAGCCCTTTCCTATGGCTGGGCATTTAGCTTCTGCTGGCAGTTGAGTATTGTTTAGGAGCAGGATCCAATCGAACATATTGGAAGCATGTACTGAATGGCTAGACTGCCGATGCGTGTGTATATTCTTACACATGCCTGAGGTCAGAATAAGATGAGAGTGGCACAGGTCGCACAGTGCTTGAATTGAAACGCGCGCTGGAACATCGGCTGCCTGAGGTCCTACAGTAAGGAATTGAAAATGGCCGCGGACACTCAACTCCCAAAACGGACTCATCTTTCTCATGCTTTTACCCCTTCATCTCTTCACACCGTCAGCAGTCCTGTGCAGAAACCATCCCGCGGTCGACAAGCGCCTTCACACTACGACGGCCAATCCATGGTCTAACAATCCATCGGAATATCGTTCCGTGCAGCCTCCTCCTCCACTCGTTTTCCCACGCGATGGCTGGCCAAGTGGCTGGGTTCATCCGCCCAAAGCCTATACAAAGGGAGACGCTTTGCCTCGAAGATATCGACCTTCGATGTGGGATGATAGACAACCCTCTGACCCCATAGGCCTAGGACCCCCACTTGTTATACCTACGCGTTTGAGGCTTCTGGTTCGGGACAACAGAACTCTCAGCCTACCTATGCATGCAGCTGAGTATGTGTTAGTTGTGACATTTGAAGTTCTCGATCTCCCGGACAATGGCGACTTCTGTCCATGCTATAACATAACCTTGCTAGTTGGTTTTGTCATTTCGAGGAATATCAACTCGATCGATATTGGGTGCCTCACCTTAACAAAGCTTTCTGCCCCTTTCCAGCTCGCGGTAGACTTTGATGCTGGCAGCCCGAGCGGCAGGTATGCTCCTTGCTAAGAAAACACCCCGTCCTACCGGCCTCGGAGGCTACAACCTAGTTACCCAAGATATGGCTGGGGGCTTCACTCCGAACACGGCTGCATACTACGACCCCAAGAACCCATACTCGACGCCTTCGCCTGGTAAGCAATACTAGTTGCCTGTCGTGGGCTACTATCCCTTGCAACCGGGCACTCCCGACTTCAATGGCCAGACTCAACCGACACCACCTCTATAAGACCCTCGTGTGGCCCAGGTTTCTCCGAGCCCAACATCATCTTACAACGCCCAGAAGCTTTCCACTCAGCGACCTGGCTACCAGCCAGAGACGCCAGTCATCCACGAGGCTGGCTGTGAGGCTGTGGAATCTCGGCCTCAAGAGCTCGCATAGCCTTTCTCGGTGCAGAACGAGGGAGCCAAGCCTTGGAGCAGACGGGCGTTTCTTGGCTTCGTCACAGTAGTGTGGTTTTCGGACCTGGATAGAGGTTACGTGCATAGCGTACTCCTTATTCCAAGGTAGTGAGAGTGAGACAGCGAGATATACTCCAAACCAGTTCCTGTGCAAACCACAGTTCCCAGGACCATTGCGCAACTACATCAAGGCTTACCTTCCATACACTCCACCCAATCGTTGAAACGTAGTGATAGTTATTGCTATTTGTTTCACACCGGAACGATGCAGTCTCAATTTTGAATCCCTTTGAAACGACTTCTACTTACGTATATATTCTCTCCTATAACCTAGCTTTGCAACTCGCCCGGAAAGTTTTCTAATAGACTCTTATAGAATAACGAGGCCATTTTCTTAACCCAAGAGATACAGATAGTCTTTAAACCCAACCGCTAAAAGCAAAAACGTACATCTTTCAAGGCATAAAACTCAGGCTTCCTTGCCTGCCCCGCCCAAGACATGTGCTCCGCAAACACCATGCAATATCCGTAACCATGCTATGCGATGCGATACCGTTTACTCAGTAATCAACCAGTCTCAGCTTTTTTCCAACTTCGCGACGCCGTTGCTGAGCCGCAGCGGCTCGCTCCGAGGCGCGCGATTCTGCAGTCTCGAACTGCACGCTGCGAGCCTTGAGAGCCTGCAGAAGCATGCCCGCATCGAAGAAACCATCTAGTAGGTGAGTTAGCAACTTGTCCCAAAACAGGTGTGAGAGTAATCAAAGACTTACATCCGCCCATCTCATCATCCTCGCTAAAGTTGCTGCTCTCGTTTGTCGTAGGAGACGTTGTTCCGGTGACAGTCCGGAAGCTCTCGATGCTGGTAATAGGGCGTCCACGAGTCTTGAGTCGGCTGGCGGGCTTGGGCCTATCCATCTCTACTTCACGAGCGCGACTGGTCTTGCTAGCGGACATCTTGCGGTTGCTGACTCGCAGGACGCGGCGGATCTCGAGAAGGTAGCTTTCCAAAGTGTCGACAAATCGTCGTGTCTGACGATGCTTGCTAGCCACGCAAATGGAAAGTCCATCATCCTTGATGATGTATCCGATGCCGAAACCATCTCCAGACGTGGGACCGAACCCGAATTGTCGAAGGGCAGGGTTTCCGCAGTTGGAGGTGGAGAGGATCGTGTTGTTAATCTTGTCCCAACCAGCATCGGCGAAGATGAGAGGAAGCGGGTTCTGGTCTCGAGATCGGGAGTTGGTGCTGTAGCCTCGCTCACGCGTCGGCTTTACCTCGACGCCATCCGCAGAAGGAAGTGAGCCATTGACGGGACTGCCTACGGGCGAGCCCGCTGAATCAGAGCCTCCGTCCATGGGGCTAGAATATCCAATGCTGTTCAATCCACTGTCGAGGTCATTGTCCAAACTCCTCTGCCATACAGAGAAAAGTGCGTAAAGATGGCGATCACAACCCTCAGCCTTGGAGCACTGTCGAGTATTCGCAGTATGCTTCTGGCAGGCCTTCTTGAGCGCCTCGATCTTGGCCTCAGCAGGGTTGTCAGCCCAGAAACTCTGGACAAAATCAACCACCTCGGGCGTGACAGTTCGGATGGCCTCGGTTCGCCCATGCAAAAACATCTTGGTCATGGCGGGCTCATAGGTGCACTCGACTCGGCCGTAGAGACCGTAGTAGGCGGCCTGGAATGCCATTTGAACAAAAGCATCAGGGGAGAAGCCCATTGAAGTGATGAAGTTCTTGCCGTAGTGGCCAAAGTCCAGGGTCTGGAACTCGTTCTGCTCAATCAAGTCGGCCAACCTGGTCTCAGCGAAGCGCACGGCGACGCTGAGCTCAGGAAGCATGTCCCATTCGAGCTTTCGAGGAGTAACGCTAACATCACCGAAGCTCTCTGGGTCGCGCTTGGATGGATCAGGACTGGAAGAGGCCCAGAGCGAAGGGGCTAAGCCGTTGATGGTGCGGGCGAATCGGAGGATGGTGTCGGTATATACATCACTGGCAAACCGTAGCACCGTGTGACCGTCGACACCCGTGTGCTCAAAGTTGATTCCGGCACTTCCATTCTTGCAGACGATGATCTGGAGCTTGTCGTACCAGCGGTTTGTGCAGGTTCCAATCTGGACACCCTTCTCGATTTCGCTGGTTCCGCAAAGCATGTTCTGGCACAGGGCTGCAGCATCCGCGGGCTCCGTGTAATCCAAGCAAAGGACGAAGAGGGCTGAATCGACAATGCCAAGGGAATCGGCGTTGTTAGAGTCAGGCTCGCTGGTGAGGACGTCTCGAAGGCCGGACCAGACCTTGCGATTTTCAGTACTCAACACACCCAGCGCACCTTTTGCAGCATCCTGGATGGGGATTTGTATGGCGTCGTCGACGATGGTCTGGAGGTTGATGGAGATGTCCTTCTCGGACATGATGACGTCCGAGTTGTCGTCCAATACATCAAACCAATAGAGCTGGCCATGGCACATGACGACGATGTGCTTCGATTCCGGATCCTGCTCGATCTGGCAACCATCTTCGGTGGGAACGCGGGCAGTGCCGAAGAGCCTCGAGAACTGGTACATGCAAAGAGGTGTTCCCTTGATCTTATCTGGGGCAAGCTCCTCTTTCCGAACAGCTCGGACGAACTCGAGAGACGAAACGACCAAGGACGCCGCTCGGGTAACCTGATTGTTACGAGCAGGAGTTGGGTCATCTTCCAAGAGGAAGAAAGGGTTCAAGTTGAGAACGACCGGATTATCAAAGTTGAGATAAGAGTCATACCCTGAAATTGTTAGTGATCTGGTTTGATAGGAGTGGTGGGGCAAAACGCGTACAAAACTGCTCGATGTAGCTCGTCTTTCCCTGAGCATACGCCTTCAACTTCTCGTGCAGCTCAGGGCCATCGCCCTTGAGGAACTCATCTACGGCATACTGTGATTCTGCATGCTCTCGGGTCGTTTGCAGGGGTTTGAGGGCCTCGAGATATCGCTGGCAGGTGTCCTTGAGCTCGGGAATGGGGAGTTTGGGCAGCTTGTCCTGGCCGGAAAAGGTAATGCCGCCCTCCTTCTGTGACTCGTTGTAGGTAGCCATTGGGACTCTCGTATAGTCACCGTTGAGTCTGGCGGACGAGTCACGTCGTTGCTGAGGAAGTTCTGGAGTCTCGGGAACGGAGCGAGGCACGGAGGCGTTGATGGGAACAGAGGCAGGGGCAGGTTCTGAAAGCCTCTCTCCTAGAGCTTGGGGAAGAGTGAAAGTGCGGACTTGAGTCATATTGTCAGTGAGATTGTAAGTAGGGGTTCGAAGATAACTCAGTCAAGCGTAGAGGGGTGACACGCTTGTGCTGACGTTGAGGCCGCGGAGTGCGGTTCGGTAGAAGTAGTGGCAGTCTGCTTGAAAGAAAAAGCAGTCTGGCATTACACGAGATGGGCTTTATGATGAAAGAGGTAGATTGGAATAATAACCAGGACCGAAGCAGGCAAAGCTGGGAGGGCATGCGGCTCTGATATAAAGCAGCAAACGACCATGACCTCGCTGACTTAGACAAGAGTCAAGTGGACCCTCCACGCACCCTCCGCACGCCCTCCGCACTCGACGGGGTGTAAGCCGAGCATGAGCGAGGAAGCACGTACGTAGTAGGGGGAGTGAGGACAGGCAGCGGCTGTGATAGGACGGACGGGGCTTGAGATGGCAAACGGCAACGATGAAACCTCTCCGCAGGCCCGACAGCGAGCAGTGCCGAAACGTAGAAGTGCAGGGGATCGTCGAGGTAGAGCGGCCCAGGCACAGAAAACTTACCGGGGAACGGAATGTCAGCGAGCAGCCCACAAGTGTAAGGCAAAGAAAGCGAGAGATCTCCGAGGGGTAAAGTTCCGGTAACAGGACGTAGTCTAGTCTAGATTGCCGAGTTTATTTCAACGGAAAGATGGTACTGGACAACGCTCTGAGGCAATGGTTAGTTGCGACAACGGTAGGGGAGAGGTCGAAGACTAACATCAAGACTGGCCGGCTATGTTGCTCGAGGACAAACGGCACGTCCTGTATTCAGTAGCTGAGTAATAGGTAGCATGCAGTCGTGAGGAAGAAACCTTGAAGGACCAGCAACCGTTTACCGCGACGTGTTGTTCGGCTTGGAGACGTTTTCCCCCACGGAAGGCTTCCGAAACGATAGCCCTGGCGAGAATAGGTAGAGAACGGGCGAAGCTGCAAGTTCGGACGACGGGATGTTCTCAGAGAACGGCGCCAAACCAAGAGCCAGAGGCGATGGACCGACCTAGGCCTGGATTGGGGACCGGACATGGAGAGGATCCACTCCCCGGTAAAGTTGGAGGCGGACGGGCGGCGTGTAACTGGCTGGAGATGTCTGCTCCTCCAGCTTTTCCCACTCCACGGGTAACGGAGAGTGTCCGGGCGTAGATGGCAGTACGTACTTTAGTGGACTGAGAGGCTGATGATGATCCCGGAACCCCATAGACGGTACAGCCCTGCAGCGTGGTGGGTTGTGAGGGGAAATCAGCTGCCTGAGTTATCTCAACTTACCAAGTTGTGATTCTTGTCATGTGGCAACGACCAGGATGAATGCCTCGTTCAATCACTGCCATTACAGGTCCCCTCCTCTTGGCTTGTGGCTGCTTTGGTCTCCGCTGCGCGCACGCGCCGCCTTTTGCTCCTAATGTCTTTCATGTGCCGTGCAAGATAGTAGTAGTAGGCTTGCACCGGGCGACTTTTTGTACAGTACGTACAGTAATAATCGACTGACGAAATAGGCAAGGTGGCTCGCAGTCCAGTTTGAGACAGCGCTAAAGCGAGAATTTGGAGTAGATCGGGACCAACGTCATGGGGCGCACTCATCGCCTGGGGGGCTGACGGTGGCCCATTGCGTTCAGTTTCCAAAGTATCAACTGCCCGTTTGCCGAGCAGCACGTTCCACGGCTTGGGTAATAGCCAAGTCCAGCCGTCAAGCTTTATTATTTGTTTTGCAACCTGGCATCGCCGGTGTATTCGGGAACGTGCTGCAGGGCTCTCTATATGCAGAGACTGCAAAGGTCTTCTTCCTTGAGGGCATTCCGCCCAAGATGATACCCGGTGCTGTCCGAGCAAATGTGCCCGTCTGATAGCCGTGAAGGATCTGACATACAAAGATTGTGTGTGAACCTGGGTGTGGCGAAAGCTCATAACCATCGATAAAGGCCACAATGGCCTACAGGCTTGAATAGGCCATTATCATTGTTCAGACTGGTTCTGCCCATTCCTGGGGATGCGGGCAACGCTCGGATGTGACGGCCGGCGACGGACAGGACCGTCTCGGTTCGGTCCAACGGACGCCCAGCGAAGAAAAAGCTTCGATGCGGATGCCGCAGCTTCATTTCGTCATGGCCGCGCCCCGAAACGTGGCTCCCGCAGTGGAGATCAACACCACCGGGATGGATAGGCCGATGACGGGCAAGATGGTTCAAGGGTGCAAGGGTTGACAAGGGTTGTAGTTCGGAAGGGCGGAATTATTTTGGTCTTTGCTCCGTGCTCCGAAATGTTGTGCATGGAAAAGAGAACGGGAAGAGGGGCCCGTCTCTCACGCCGGGCTAATACATAGTAAGGCTTCGCAGCGTTCTCCGCATCCTAACACGAGTTTACTTGGACCAACTGTAAAATTTGATGATGAGATCCATCGGCTTTCGTTGTAGTCGTAAGCTTGCTCTTGAAGAGGACACCAGATTGAGCAACTCCATTCGAGCTGTCAGCAAGCGACGTCAAGCCTAACAAATACGTACTTCGGGCATGCGAATAAGCGTGACGCTAAACCTTTTATAGAAAGAAAGCCATTCGAGATCCACATCTATCGTCAACAGCGGCCCTACGAGACAAGGAACGGGCTATCGATCCTCATTATCTTACTGGAAGGATATGATACAACATGAGATGGCTGATTGGCCAACACTTATATTCCTGTCCTACAATAGGAAATCCATTTCGAGACTTCCAAAGCCGCGTTTCAGCCTCCACGAGAGCACGCAGATCTGCGCAAGCCGAGATCGTTGAAGCAGTCCAGATCGCGGGTGTCGAGCAACGCCAACCATGGCTCATCCAAACACGTCTGTCATGGCAGCCTCAACATAAATATAGATCAGAACGCGCCAAGTAATCTGCCCTTTTTGTCTCATCTATAACTCCCATAGTATTTGTATAATTCTCTAATATCCCCTTATCCACCAAAGCTTCCGTCCAGTCCTCTACACCAACACTTGTCCGTCTCTGCAGCCCTACATTCCCGTACCAAATCAACCGAAAGGACATGATCTCGCTAGCCATAAAGGCCTGGCGGTCACAGCCCGGGCTAACAAAGATAGATGCTCCAAAAGAAATGCAAGACACTCTGCCCAAAGCCACCAAACAGACGCAGTGCCAACATCGCAGTGGGCTCGAAAGCTCACCTGAACCATGCCCGAATTGTAGGGCAGACAAAAGGGCAGCATCGAAATATAGATGCAAGATCATCCTGGGCCTCGTGGCCCCATTTACTCTACAGGCCATCGATTCAACAATGTATGCAGCACTTGCCTGACAGCAACTGGTGATGATTGATGCTGATCATGTCGTTTTTTAGCATTGCAAGTGCCCTGCCCTGGATTGCCGGCGACTTTGGTGAGACCTCGCAGCTAAACTGGATTGCTTCCGCCTTCAACCTCACTTCAGCTGCCTTTATCCCCTTGTGGGCGCAGATGGCAGATGTGTTTGGCAGAGAGGCCTCCCTCAATGCGGCCATCATCCTCATGCTCATTGGAAGCGCCTTATGCACCGGCGCTCCCACCAATGCTTTCCCGGTCCTCCTGCTCGGTCGTGGCTTTCAGGGTCTCGCAGCAGCAGGTATCAATGTCGTTACTCGCACCATTCTTGCCGACAAGGTCTCGTTGCAGGAGAATGCAAGAAACTGGGCCATATTTACACTTGTCGGTGGCATTTCCTACTCCATTGGCCCTGTCATTGGTGGTGAGTTACCTGTTAGTTCGTCAGGACTGAAAGTGCCCATGGCTCACACAGACTACTAGGTTACCTTACAAGTGCAAATTGGAGGTGGTGCTTTGCTATCAATCTCCCCATCGCCGTGCTGGCTCTCGTCATCGTCTTCTTTGTCCTACGCCAAGAGCTCCTTGGGCCCCGGCCTCTTCCCGAGCTCAACGAGACGGCCCAGACCGGACGGAGGACAAAGTTCGCCGCGAGAATCAAGACAGTCGACGTTGGTGGCCAGCTGCTTTTCATCTTTGGCTTGGGCCTCGTTATCCTCGCCGTGACCTGGGGTGGTGCAACCTATCCATGGGATTCAGCTGCCGTTATCGTCCCCCTGGTGATCGGCGCCACATGCATTGGTGGTTTCGTCTACTGGGAGTACCTGATGGCCCCTGGCAACACCTTGGCTGAAAATCTCCCTTCGCAGAGGCCAATGATCCCCTGGAGCTTGATCTCCCATCGAGAAATTGGTTTGGTCTTCTACTGTGAGTGCGCTACCGGAATGGGCATGTACGCAGTATTATACTTCTGCAACATCTATTTCATCGCTGTCAGGGTAAGCTGTTATGTCAGGGCTCATACTGCTCACAGAGCTAATCTGGTTACAGGGCTACGAGGCAGACAATGCTGGTTTGCAGCTTCTCTACTTTGTTCCTGGACTTGGAGGTAAGGTTTGCTGGTGACGCCAGGACACGAAGAGTACAAGCTGACGTCCAGATAGGTGGTGTTTTGATCTGTTCCTTCATTTGCAATCGTTGGCCCCGCATGACGTTTCCTTCCATCTTCCTGGGAACGCTGATTGAAGCGATTGGTATCGGCCTTCTCGGCTGGGCGATCTACGTCGACAAACTCGGCACCATCTATGGCATGATGGCTCTTGTCGGCTGTGGAATTGGTATGCGATTTATGGCTTCACCTCTGCATGGCATTGGGCTGTTCAGGGACCTGCGTGCCTCGGTCATTGGGCTCTTGGCGGTTGCTATTCCTCTCGGCGGCACAATCGGGCTTACCATCATGTCGTCCGTCTTCAACAATACCTCGGGACTCAAATCGAACCATGGTGGCTTCACCGACATCCAATATTCGTCGGAGAAGCTCAAGGGACAATCTGTTCATGATGCAAAGGCATGGTTTGCCCTTTCTCATGCTGCATCAAGACGCGCAACTGACACGAGAAACAGATGGGTGTCTTCTGGGCGTTCGTTGCTATTACCCCCTTGATCGCATTGGTAAGTTTTGGCTTTCTCCAAGCCAATCCCTCAACCATTTGCTAACGTATCGCCAGGCTTTCCCATTCGCTCTCTGTCTTGGCAACATCAAGCTTGGTCAGGGTCCTCCGGGCCCGGATGGCCCAACTGATATTGTAGTGGAAGGCTCTTATCTGCTCAAGCTGCTGCGAGGGCAGGAAAGGTTCGGCATTGGAGAGAAGGGACAAACTGGTTCCGGGGAAAACTCGTCGAGGCCGCTGCGAGAGGGTGGGCAAGTCTAGGCATGAAGAGTATTTGCAAGATCAAGATCGTGTCAGAGCATCTTGAGAAGGGGCCTTTAGACACGGCGTCCTTGAGACGCGACGGCAGGGTTCGTCCGCGAACATAGAAATACCCATTTGCTATCGGATTTGCCATTGACCTCGATCGGTACAAGCTCTAGTTAGACGGGCGTTGTGATCGGTGCTGCTATTCTCATAACGAGCGGTGGGACATGAGCCCACCATTGATTTGCCGTATTGCCGAGATCGGCGCCCGCGAACTATCGCTTCGCTCCGAGACGAAAGTGCTGTTGCTGATTGCAAGCACTTGCCGACCGCTTCTTTGCGAAGTCTGTACCAAATGTCGTCTGATGTAGTGGATGAGCTCTCGATGCAGTAAAAATTTCCCGGTTGAAACGACGAATTCATTCGGGCCGCCCTAAACAGGTCAATGATTAGTTAGTCGGAACCATATTCCGAATCAAGAATCGCCTGACTTATTATTGCCCAAGGAGAACAAGAGATGCGTCTTTATTTCCATCTCCAAACCCCGCCAGACATGTTGTATTTTGTCAGGTCTAGCTCGGTATGAGTCCTCTGCCTCATACAACACCAATTGTATCATACTGTTGAATTCTTAAACCCACCAATATGAGTGATGTCGAGATCGGTGAGGAACAGAGCCCCGAGCCGATATTTTGGCTCGAGTTTCGCACCTTTGATGACGGACTCTCTTCGCCCGGCCAGACGGCATCATCATCAGCATCATCGTCATCTCTCACCGCATTTCCTCAATTTGCTCAGCTGCCTCCCGAGCTGCGCCTGAGGATTTGGACATACCTCATCCAGCCCCGCATCGTCGTCGCCTGCTGCCTCCAACGCGACGAGCGCATCGTCGAGAGGCGCCAGGAACTCGACTCGCGATCGCACGGGAGGCCGACGCCCGTGCTGCTGCACATCAACCGCGAGTCGCGGTACCTGGCGCTGCAGCACTACGAGCTCACGTTCGGCTGGCGCATCTCCAAGCTGATCTCGGACACGCCCGTGTCGGCGCCGCCGCGGGTGTGGTTCAACTTTGCCCTCGATGCCGTCTACCTCTCGGGCGAGCTGGAGGCATACGACTCGTACGGGTTCAACTCGCCAATGGTGTACTTCCTCAGGCGTGAGGATACACGACGGGTGCGCCACGCAGCCTGCGTGCTGGCGGAGCTGGGATACCCGCGACAGGAGAGTGACCAGGTGTTTGGCTGCCTGTGGCACGTCGTCGACGGGTTTCCAGCGGTAGAGAGGCTGTTCCTGACCGTGGGTGAGGGGGACGAGGAGGCTGTCAAAGGTAGCAAATTAAACAGCCTGGATAACGTGATGCAGAAGATCTGGAGCGGATGGTTGGGCGGGTCTACGACGGAGACGAGCTCGAGGATGGCAGACAAGCAGATGCTGATGATTGAAGAGGAAGATCTGGCAGGCTTCGTGGCGACCCAGTAACGGATAGGCGCCGGTGTTGAACGAATTCTTTGGGCCACGCAAGGCGGCATTGGCACCTAGTATATAGAGAGAGAACAGGTAGATATTCCCCAGGCGTTCTGAAGCAGTTTTCGTGTGGTAATCCTAGGCACAACGGTAGACTTGCCAGTCCTCAAGTAGGAGCATAGATCCTGTGATATTCACGCCATCGGATGTTACCTAAGGAACTAGATAGTGGATGTCAATGATACCTTAGTCAAGCGGAGCAGTCCCGGGGAAACCCAATGTGGACCAGCAAAGCTCGAGAGCCTCGGGTTCATCGTGTGCGAGTAGGACCCATTTGCAAACTCCGATATAAGTCCTGCAGGGTTGGTCGTTAAGAGCTAAAGCAAGGGACGGCAAACCTATAGTCTCACTAGCAACAGC
This sequence comes from Fusarium devonianum, assembly GCA_017140155.1. Lineage (NCBI taxonomy): Eukaryota > Fungi > Ascomycota > Sordariomycetes > Hypocreales > Nectriaceae > Fusarium > Fusarium devonianum. The sequence goes on along the minus strand of JADBHU010000365.1, from coordinate 23,600 downwards.
TGGAAAGTGACACCTTATGTGAGACGAAAGAAACGTCTGGGGAATACCATTATAGTCCACTAACAGTGACCGTGAAAAGCAATGTAAGAACAAAGAAGAAACTTATATAAGAAGGAAGCTAAGGCGACTTTGGCTTGTCGCAATTTCTGTTACTACTATACAACACAGTGTGCTGGACTGTCCAATATCAACCGGATAATGCTGTGGTCGTGTTGGATACTCATGGATGGCCTTGGTCCTTCCGCTTCTTCGATGAACTCAGCTTCCTCAAAGCAGTCGTCAAACAAAAGCGACAAGATGACGAGGAGAATTGACCGGTAAATTGGGGAATTTCACGACTTAAACTAAAACCCGATCTTTGAAGGCCAATTTATCTCTCGGTCCATTTCTATCGTATACATACGTAATTTCTGCCTGCGGCTGATGAGTGAGGTTATCTCAAGGCCTACCGGGAGAGGGGTGGCCTTTCAATGAGGAGACTCCCTCCACGCGAAATCCGCCCGCCAAACCATCCCGGTCAAACGTAAGCTAGGATGCATCGTGCAGCAAAACCGGCAGACATGGAGAAGGGATTTCATCATGATGTATCATTCGCCGGCCAATTGCTTCAAAAGCGGGCACTCGAAGGATCCAGGGTACGTACTCAAATATCAACGGTTGAAGTGGTAGGTGAAGATCCAACCGGTTTTTGCGGACCATCACGACATGGCTCCACAGGCTGTCCTGTTCCTGTGAGGCGGCTCCAACTGGAATCACGAGTTAGCTGGCAGCAAGAGAAAGTAAGAGAAACGGTACGCGGTATAGGGACAGTCGTGCAGACAAGTCCAGCCTCGTGAAGCAGAGCTACCTGGTAGGTCAGTAGCTATCAGTATATTAGGCAAAGGATGCCTGATCTCAGGCGTCAATCACCGATCAAAGGCTTCAAAGAGCAAGCAAGGGTTCTGATCAAAAGCTGCCGGTTGCCTGGACACTCACTCAATTGGGTACCTAGCAAAGAATGCCGAATCGCTCCAGGCTCTGCTACGCCACGCCCTCAGCCCCTGGAGCCCAAGTGGATGCCCGTGGCAGCAATCCACAGAGAGCCGTGGAAACGCCACGAAGGAAATGATGACCACTTCTGGATCCAAGGCAAAGATTGGATGAGAAGAAGGACGTTTGGAGAAGAGGTTCCACTCTTCGGCATGAGGTAGACGAACAGGGGCCGGCCTGTCGGTTGCCCAAAAAGTTGTCGGAACAATTCTCAACCTCATTGACATTGCGTAGTATCATAGATCCAAAGGGTTGGCTTTGCTCCTACAGCTTTGCCTAAGTGAATTAAAATAATCCTAGATTTGTAGTGGGAGATCATCTCTCGTATGACCGATACAACTGTGAAGGCAGCCATGATACTGGATATTGCAGCTCGTCACGATAATTTACCCGCTTTCCGAGGGGCGTTTGCAAGCCCGCTGCGGCAGACATGGCTATCCTTTGGTCAATGAATTGGGCTGATGACGGAAGCATAACAGTCTTGCAGTCTATCTCGGATGTGACCGAGAAGAGCAAACGCCCCAAGCAGGAAAAACAGGCATGCTGCATCACATAAGTAACGGGGACGCCTGAGTGCATGGATGCACCTTATTCAAAGTAGCGGCAGCCAGCGGAGAGCAGGGCATATCAAGATCCCGTAGCGAGGTCGTATGATTGAATTGGCCTCTTACTTGTTTGCTTGACAGCGTTACCCTCCAAATATTGCATCGCCAGTACCGAGCGACCCCAGAATTCGACCATGAGCAGAGTTTTCTTTTTATTGCCACAATAAAATCCTGTTATGACGCCCAATGGTAGCTCTGGAGGTGCTAAACCCCAGGGAGAGAAGAGCGACAAAGAAAAAGAATCGAGCAGAGTCAGTAAAGAGGCAAGGAGGGGCAACTACTGTAGGAGGGAGCTCTCCGTCAACCTGCTAGTGGACGTGACGCAAGGTCTCCCGGTGGTTGAAGTAGCCTGTACCTGCCGGTATGCTGACATAACAAAGGTTGAATAGGTACTCGCAACTCGCTCGTACCTTGCCGACCCTGGCCCGGATGCCCCGCGATGGAATTTTCATGAGGGTGGAAAGTTCATGGTGGCTCTCTTGGGGATGACATCAACGAGGGGCCAACCCCAACAACAGCGACAAAGAGGCAAACGAACAAACGATACTCCGTACCTCTTCTGTAAATGAGTGGAGATTCTTGAACTGCAGAGTCACCTCCAGGAATCACCCAGAAACTGCGGAAGCGAACTTGATCCATTATTCTCCCATTGCCCAGGAGACGCCATTCAGAACTGCCAACTTTAGTGGAGCGCCACAGATCTGCCAGTGCTCGCAGCTGCTAGAGGCTTCTCCAGACCCCCCTTGCCCCTCCAACACCCCTCCAGCACCCCCCCTTGCAACGCCTAGTAACGCCCAGAAGGCGGTAGCCCCCCCTGCAACTCTCCAGAATCGACGGTCATCCACAGAAGCTCATGGTAAGTGGGCTCTCTTGGAACAGCGCAGAACCGCATCGAACTTTGGCAGCCGCCTTTATTTAGAACCTTTGCGCAACCGCTGCAACAAATTCCGATTTTCTTCTCACAACATCCTCTCTCAAATACCCCTCTAAAGTCTTCAAATACCACGAACTACTGAAGCAACTGCGAATTTCCCTTTTTTCCTCTCCGTAATTCACCTTTTCCCGCATCACACATTTCATCACACACACACAAAATGGCAATGGGTCCCGCCGTCGGTATCGATCTCGGTACCACCTACTCTTGCGTAGGTATCTTCCGTGAGGATCGGTAAGCATTTCCAAACCCTCTTGACTCCAATCACGCAGTAACTAACTCTCTTCAGATGCGACATCATCGCCAACGACCAGGGTAACCGAACCACTCCCTCGTTCGTCGGTTTCACCGACACCGAGCGTCTGATTGGTGATGCCGCCAAGAACCAGGTCGCCATGAACCCCCAGAACACAGTCTTCGACGCCAAGCGATTGATCGGCCGCAAGTTTGCGGACCCCGATGTCCAGGCCGACATGAAGCACTTCCCCTTCAAGATCATCGACAAGGGTGGCAAGCCCATTATCGAGGTTGAGTTCAAGGGTGAGAACAAGACCTTCACCCCCGAGGAGATCTCCTCAATGGTCCTCACCAAGATGCGTGAGACCGCCGAGGCCTACCTCGGTGAGACCGTCAACAACGCTGTCGTCACTGTCCCCGCCTACTTCAATGACTCTCAGCGTCAGGCTACCAAGGATGCCGGTCTCATTGCTGGCCTCAACGTCCTCCGAATCATCAACGAGCCCACCGCGGCCGCTATCGCCTACGGCCTTGACAAGAAGGTTGAGGGTGAGCGCAACGTCCTGATCTTCGATCTTGGTGGTGGTACCTTCGATGTCTCTCTCCTTACCATTGAGGAGGGTATCTTCGAGGTCAAGTCTACTGCCGGTGACACCCATTTGGGTGGCGAGGACTTCGACAACCGTCTGGTCAACCACTTCGTCAACGAGTTCAAGCGCAAGCACAAGAAGGTAAGATAACTTCCTAAAGTCCTAAGTTTATGCAATATACATACTAACTTTATCGCAGGATCTGTCCTCCAACGTCCGTGCCCTGCGCCGACTCCGAACTGCTTGCGAGCGTGCCAAGCGAACCCTCTCCTCTTCCGCCCAGACCTCCATCGAGATCGACTCTCTCTTCGAGGGCATTGACTTCTACACCTCCATCACCCGAGCCCGTTTCGAGGAGCTTTGCCAGGATCTCTTCCGATCCACCATCCAGCCTGTCGACCGCGTCCTCGCCGATGCCAAGATTGACAAGTCCCTCGTCCACGAGATCGTTCTCGTCGGTGGCTCCACCCGTATCCCCCGTGTCCAGAAGCTTATCACCGACTACTTCAACGGCAAGGAGCCCAACAAGTCCATCAACCCCGATGAGGCTGTTGCCTACGGTGCTGCCGTCCAGGCTGCCATTCTCTCTGGTGACACTTCCTCCAAGTCCACCAACGAGATCCTGCTTCTCGATGTCGCCGCCCTCTCTCTGGGTATCGAGACTGCCGGTGGTATGATGACCAAGCTTATCCCCCGCAACACCACCATCCCCACCAAGAAGTCCGAGGTCTTCTCCACTTTCTCCGACAACCAGCCCGGTGTCCTGATCCAGGTCTTCGAGGGTGAGCGCCAGCGCACCAAGGACAACAACCTGCTCGGCAAGTTCGAGCTGACTGGTATCCCCCCTGCTCCTCGTGGTGTTCCTCAGATTGAGGTCACCTTCGATCTCGATGCCAACGGTATCATCAACATCTCCGCCGTTGAGAAGGGAACTGGCAAGTCCAACAAGATTGTCATCACCAACGACAAGGGCCGCCTGTCCAAGGACGAGATCGAGCGCATGCTTGCCGACGCCGAGAAGTTCAAGGAGGAGGATGAGGCTGAGGGCCAGCGTGTTGGTGCCAAGAACGGTCTTGAGTCTTACGCCTACTCTCTCCGCAACACTCTCTCCGACCCCAAGGTTGAGGAGAAGATTGAGGCTGGCGACAAGGAGAAGCTCTCTGCCGAGATCGACAAGGTCGTCCAGTGGCTCGACGACAGCCAGCAGGCTACCAAGGAGGAGTACGAGGAGCACCAGAAGGAGCTCGAGAGTATTGCCAACCCCATCATGATGAAGTTCTACGGATCTGGTGAGGGTGGCGCCCCTGGTGGCATGCCCGGCATGCCCGGTGGTCCCGGCGGCTTCCCCGGTGCTGGCGGCCCCGGCGGCGCTGCTCCTGGCGGCCAGGGCGGCGACGACGGCCCTACCGTCGAGGAGGTCGACTAAATTCTTTGATACCCAACCAACATCAGTCTCGACTTCTAGATCGGTCATGCATCTACGATGCGGAGGCTAGGGGTCTCAAGGGATGATGCGATGATTAGATTTCTGCCTTTGTTGTTCTGCGTATTTCACGGTTATGAACATGGAAAAGCTCGGTGGTTTAACTGGGACTGTATTTTAATGAATCGATGAATCAAAAACATTCATGAACTTTAACTTGTCTTTTGCCATTGTGACACTGTAGCCAATTTAACGTATAACGACCGAACGGAAGTCAAACCGGCACCTTTTCAACCGTCTACTGTTGGAATTGCAGAGCTTGAAATGATTTCTATCCTGACAAAACATCATCTATGTGAAGGACCTCAACGCCCGAGTTGAAAATGCAGTCATCGATCCTAAAATGTGATAGAAGTAACGTCAATCCTAAACATCACATTTCGTAACCCTATTTGTTTAGGTGTTCCAAAGCAGTTGAATCCTCCCTTTCAAGGAGAGTCTGATAGGTGATACATGGATGATAAATAGACCGGAGTGCCGTGGCAGCTTACGGGATAATAATAATACAGATTTTGCTACGTCCTTCCAATATCAAAGTCCATTGCACCTATAATTCCATTACGAACGCTTGGCAAGTTTGATCGGATTTACTCAATGGGTTCATTGAATGTTGATCCTTCTGGTACTTTGTCATCGCGACTCTCCCACACGTCTTCACTACTCGGTTTTCCGGGCCCATACTTCACAAACTCCTTTGCGCGGTAGTGCTCACGAATAGCCTTCTCCCGCATCTCGGGGGAGTAGCCCTTTGTCCGCATGCAGAACCAGAAGTCGTCCCAGTGCTCGCTGCATGAGCGCATCTCGCCGTAGCGGTAGACGGCGTTCCACTGGCCGCCCATGGAGTTGCACGCCCAGGCCTGGTCAAATGCTTGTCGGCAGGACATGTCTGGCGGGAGAAGAGCTTCGGAGAGGGTGTCGCGCGGGGGGATGTCCGAAGGGGTAGGGACGGCAGAGGGGCGGTTGGACTTCTTGAGGGCGAACCAGGATGCTATTGACGAGGAGGGTTGCTCGTCTGGTTTTGGTTGTTGGGAGGGGACTGGTTTGGGGGTCTTTTCGGATTCGAAGAGATCGAGGAATTTCTGGATTTCGGGGTCGATATCGGAGGCGGAGGAAGACAATGTTGAGGTCGATGTTGAGGTCGAGGTCGAGGATGAAGGTGGTGATGATGCTGAAGGTATCACCTGGACGGGCGCGGACGGCTTGTCCGTTTCGGACGATGAAGACCAGATCCAGCCCATGGTGATGGCGTACGTACGGTATATATATGAATGTCTCGACTAGGTCAAATCGAGTTTTGTTGGCACTTCGCGTGCAAGTGTCGCATAGATCGAGCTTGTCTTTGTAGAATGTAGATGGGTTGGCAAGCCGGGGACAATGATATGATGTCGTCGCAGACAGGTCGAATCGTATTAATGCGATTGAGGGGCTCGTCTCGTGATTATATGCAGCTGCAGCGATCCAATGGGGTAATGTAGTCGGGATTCTTCTTGGCTGGCTGCTTCTGCTCTCGTTTGCTGCTTCTGCTCTCGTTTGCTGCTTCTGCTCTCGTTTGCTGCTTCTTATTGGATTTTCGCCGATGGTGATGGGTTGCGCCAGGATGCGTCGGGAAAATGGATCTGCCGGATGGCCGAAGAGAGGGAGCATTCTCACTATCCCTGTTAGAGAACGACTGTCAGGGAATATGAAGCAAGAGAAACCAGTCAGTACTAAAGCATTGAATGCCAGGAAGACCAAATCACATAGCATAATCAGTCAACAAACTCTGAGAGTCTTGGAAGCATTTTGGCGACGAGAACGCATATTCTTTCTCGTTCTTCTCTCATACGGTAGTGGGGTCAGATCTTCGTGACCCCCCTGGCTTGAACTAGGTTAGCGGGTTGACCCATTTCAGCCCATCACCGATGATGACCTCATTGGCAACCGAGGCAGGAAGCTAGCTAGCTACCTTACCTAAACTACGAAAGCTCTCACTTGCTCTTCCAAGTAGTCTTTCCTCCAGAACCTTTCCCCTTTCTCAGCTTGATCTCGGCGCATTTAGCTGTGCTCTTTTAGCCGCTCGCTTCTACGACTCAGCATGCGCGTTGTTGCGATCCAGTCATGATGATTTCTAGTCGAGGCCTGGCGACGGCCGCGCTGCTTGCCGCGCGCCGGCCAGCTTCATGCTCATCGGGCTCGATCGGGCTCGGTGTTGCTGCAACGTCACTTCTGCGCCGTCAATTTGATGAAAAGACGATATGGCAACCAGCCAGTCGTAGTCGTGTCTGGCAAAGTACAACGGCCAATGCCGCAGGTGCTGGGGCAGTACCTCCTCAAGGGTCCGAGGAGAGCGCCGACAAGAGCGGACACATTACCACACAATCGGACGAGTCGATTCTCTTTTTTGATAGTAGGCCCCTCCTCTCTCATCATGCTATATTCTTCAGCTAACTTGCCCGCCACAGACATCTTTCCGCTCAAGCTCAGCAGCGTGCTCGGCCGCCCGTGGAAGACGGATCACGAAGTTTCGGACCTGCTCAAGCGCTTCGAGAGCTCCACGCTCGGTATCATGGACCCAATCCGCCTGGTCAAGTCAGCAATCCCAGAGGATCTACCCATAAAAGTGACAGAGATCCTACCGCGGCTGAAGGATGGAGGCGCGTACGTCAAGTTCAGTCACGATGCCAATGTATCCCCTACCGAAATCGAAGGTATGTTCAGTTCCAACGCCTTGTCTTCTATCGTGTACTGACGCAAACCTCCAAAACAGCACAATTATCTAAAAGACTCAAAGAAAAGCCACTGAAGCCGTGGTTTAGTCTGTTTCGACCTGTCAATGCGCGCCTCGTCCAGGGTACCCCGTGGCTGGAGGATCTTTACCGATATCCCACCAGCCTCATAAGGGTTGAGTTTGTCCCTCCAGCTCCTGGCATCTCGCCCGAGGACCTTCCCGAAGAAACTCTCTATGAATTGTTCCGAAAATATGGCAAGATCGCCGACATCATCCCGCAGCCTACCGACTCCAAGGTCACACCGCGATATGCCCAACTTGGCTTCCCTGTGACAAGAGATGCTATCATGGCCCGCAACTGTTTGCACGGCTTCGTCGTGGGCGAGGCCCTTGGAGGCGGTAAGAACGGAACTAAACTTCGACTGTCTTTTGAGAAGCGCGTAAAAGCCCACAGCATCTGGAACTGGCTGAGCAGCCACCCACGCATTGTCGTTCCTATTATGGCTGCCCTGATCGCCGGTCTATCGGTCCTGATCTTCGACCCCATACGCGAGTTCTTTATCAAGCTTCATATTCAGCACTCTCTGGAATTCAAGGACTCCCGAGTCTACAAGTGGTTCAAGAAGCAGACTGGAAACTTCTCCTTGACGGGTAGGAAGAAGGGCGACGACGGACTTGAGGAGGTTTGGAACCATCGGCGTGATGCTATTAAACAAATTCAAGGCTGGACCAATGAGACGTCTGACACTTTCATCGTTGTCACGGGCCCCAAGGGCTCGGGCAAGGTCGAGATGGTTATGGACCAGGCCCTAGAAGGACGAAAGAACGTGCTTAAACTTGACTGTCGACGCATTGTCGAGGCTCGAGGCGAAGCAGGTACCATCAAGCGACTCGCGACTGCGGTAGGCTACCGTCCTGTTTTCTCCTGGGCCAATAGCATGAGCAGCATGATCGATCTCGCCGTGCAAAGTACCACGGGCGTCAAGGCCGGCTTCTCTGAAACGCTCGAGTCACAGCTCAACAAGATTCTGCAGACCACAACCAGTGCACTCAAAGACGTGGCCATTTCTTCGCGCGACAAGAAGGACAGCGATTCGAAGCTGTCGGAGGATGCCTGGCTTGAAGCTCACCCCGAGCGCAGGCCTGTGATAGTCATCGATAACTTCCTCCACAAGAACGAGGAGAACAGCATCATCTACGACAAGCTGGCCGAGTGGGCAGGGGCTGTGGTCCAAAACAACGTCGCCCACGTCATCTTCCTGACCACCGACTCGGCGTACACCAAGCCTTTGTCCAAGGCCCTTCCTGATCGCCTCTTTCCCACCGTTTCCCTCGGTGACCTGGCGCCCGAAGTTGCCAAGAACTTTGTCCTTAGCCGCCTCAAGGATCAGGCCGCTGCTGATGAAAAAGAACGAAAGGAAGAAGGCGATAAAAAGATCGTAGACCCAGCATTGGCCCACCCTGACTTGGCGGAACTGGATACGTGCATTGACACACTCGGCGGCCGACTCACGGATCTGGAGTTTCTCTCTCGCCGCCTACGGACCGGTCAGTCTCCTAAGCAAGCGATGGAGGAAATCGTATCTGAGACGGCTACCGACATTGTTCGCATGTATCTCCTCGGCAAACCCTCGGACACTGGGGAGAACAAGAAATGGTCTTCTCAGCAGGCATGGCATCTCATCAAGTCTCTTGTTCAGAACCCCAACCTGCGGTATAACCAGATCGTCCTCTCAGCGCCCTTCTCCTCCGCCGCACCATCTGGTGCCACCGATGCCGATGCCGCGCTCGAAAGCCTGGCCAGTGCAGAGCTTATTGCTGTCAAGACCTACCAGGGCCGACCCAAGACGATCACGGCCGGCAAGCCCCTGCACCAAGCCGCCTTCTCCGTGCTGCTTCACGACCGTGTTCTTCGCGCAAAGATGGACTACGATTCCCTCAACGACATGTCCAAGGCGGAGACCCGCTCAGTTGACAAGGTAGAGAATGAGCTGGCCTTACTGGGTACTCTACCTCGGCAGACGGGAGAGACAGCTGGGCGTATCAATTTCCTACTACGTAAGCTTGAGGACAGTCAAGCCAAGATTTCCAAGTGGGACAAGGAGATGACTGAGTTGAAGAAGTTCCTCAGCGAGGAGTTCTGATGGGTTTCATACGGTTTACCCATATTGTTTTATATCTTGCTTTTTGTTGGTTGGTTAAATTACCTATTGGATGGGGCAGACTCCATGTACACTTAGGTTGTCTTCAGATACCCTTCTCAATACTTTGACTAAGATACTTCAACTCGTCTTGTCGTTCGCCTTCTCTGGCACAACAAGCCAGGTATCCACCGCTAAAATCGTGAAATAAATCATTGATTTGGAATATCATCCTTGATGAATGGTATACAACCTACAACCCCCTCAACATCACGTAAAGCATAATTTGACCAACTCAAAAACAACCGGCTCCGAGGTGGTATCCGACACGAACGGCCTCACTTGCCTCCCTCTGTGAGACCTCTCAAATGAGAGACTGCTTCCACCAAGAAAAACTCCCATCACCTGTGCCACAAGATTGGACTGACAAACGTGCAGATCGACAAATCGACAAAGGCTCCCATATTTACATCAAGCCTCGACACGATGCAGCATTTGGCTCCGCCACTCCGTGCTGCTAAGCCATGATTGACTGCTGCGACTGATCCATATCTGCTGGTTGGGCTGACACCTCGCAGGCTTGAGAGAAGAAGACGCGCGAGGGGTTGTCGTAATCGTTTGTTATGCTGTAATAGTTTCCTGCTCGCCGACGGTGATTAGTATGCTGCTGTGAGTCCGCGGGAAAAGGGGTGCTAGAGAAGCAAAACATACCTCTGGGAACAAACCACATGCCTCCAGCGCTGATGCGGAACGACGCCTCGTTGACAGTCACAAGGACCTTTCCGGTGTGGACAAAGAAGACCATGTGCATCTTGCGCGAGTTCTTTGGCCGCTTCTCGGCTCCAGGGGGTAGATCGACGATGCCGGCGCCCATGAACGGCGTGGTCAGGGTCTTTGCGAAGCGGAACGTCGCGTCGCGGATATCCCGAGTCTGGATCGCCTCACCCGACATGGCCACCCGATCCTCCATCACCTCGACTGGCTCGTCGTCTGCCGGAGGATGCAGCTCGTGCTCCGGCTCCCACAGGATGACCTCGCCGTTGATCACTCCGGGGTTGATCTCCCACTCCTCGGGCTCTACCTCCTCCACCAGCTGAGGCCGTTTGGCCTTGGTTTTCGGGCGACCTCTGCCTCTGGAGGGGGTTTTCGAGGGCAGCTCTTCTTGGGGGGCACGAATGACCTCCTTGATGGTAGATAGCACGAACCGTTCCCGCCCAGAGACGTCGTCGAACTCTTGCTCCTCCTGGACAACCCTGTCACCCCTCCACCAGTCCAGAGGCCTGTAAGAGTGCCGTCCAGATCTCGTCGTCCGCACCTCGTCCGCATCACGACGGACAGATACAAGTCCCCGAGACTTCGGCATGGGCGGCCCACGCTGAAGCGCCGCAAATGATGTTTCGCCGGTGTCTGCCCCAGCTTCCCCGGTCGCTTGTGCCTTCGGTTTCCGCCCTGGCCTTCCCCTCGGTTTCGGCTCAGCCTTGGACGCAGGCTTGGGTGGAACCGGCCTGGCTGGAGGTTTCGACGCCTTTGGTGAGGCAGTGCGTTGCCTTTTCCTCTGTGATGCACTCTCTTCGATCTCTGGCTCCGTCGCATCGCTGTCTCGCTCGTCATCGTCTACTGGCTCTGGCTCAGCTGGTCGTTTTCGGGACGCGGGTGCTGCCTCAGGCTTCTTTGGCTGAGGAGCCGGCGCGTTCTTTTTGGGTCTCCCTCTTCCACGCGGAATTGGCCGGTCGTCGACGTCTTGGGCGTCCTCTTCGGCGGGCGGTTGTTCCGGAAGTTCCTCCACGGCGGGCTTTACTCTCGGTGGTCTTCCACGAGATCTCTTGACGGCAGCGGTCTTTTGCACGGGGAGAGGTGGCGGCGAGTCCTCTTGTGCTGGAGGTGAAGCCTCGCGCTCAGGTTCGGGTGATGCTGAGCTTCCGCCCAACTCCTCAACCATTGCTATAGATGCCTCGAGGAGATCCATATTGTCAGATGCCTCGGCCTCTTGGTCGGGCTCCGGCGCGTCTTCCGTCTCGTCTGCATCGTCCTGCTCGGGGAGAGAGCCGTTGACTCCGTTTGTCGCACCCTTTGGGCGAGCTTGAAATTTATGCCCAAAGTCAAGTTTTCGTGTCACCGTAGGGTCGCGTTCTTGAGCGAAAGGCGGTCGCGTCGGCGACGATAGGTGCTCGGAGTTCGGAAGTCTGCGAGCGGGTGATTGTAGTGATGTCTTGATGGGAGATCGACTGCGAGGAATGGGGTACTGCACGCTTCGCTCCTTAAGCAACGTTCGGGGGCCTGGCCCAGCGCCTAGTGTTGCGTTAGTCGATGATGCTGTATCGCGGGCGCGCTCCGGAGAATCGGCGCACTTGTCTCAATGTCCATGTCCTCACTGCCTTGATCATCTTCGTCCTCCCCCTCCCCGTAGTCTTCGTCGTCCCCGCCCTCATCTTCGTCGTCGTCGTCTCTAGACGGCCCTTTCTCTGGCGAGGAGAGAAGGTCATCCAACGGCTGCATGCCATACTCGTCGCGTTCGCCCGTATCAATCAATTCCACGCCGGTTTTACTGGTAAGAGAGGTCAGAACCCGTAAATTGAGTGCGATCGACTAGGTTGCCGGGTCGCTCAATGCGCAGACTCACCGACCGCGCACGCCAAGCTGGTGAAAGGCCTGCGGTTCAGCAGCTTCGCTGCGCCTGCCGCCGCGAGGGGCCATGGTGTGATTATGTGCTCGCGGGCGCAAGGGAGAGAGCGTATGCGGCTTAAGAGTCGATGGTATTGCGCTGTAGGTCTTATGGCGATGCGCTTGGCCGAAGGGTAATTAATCACAAGTGATATTCGGCGAGGAAGTGAAGAGACGCGCCTGGTGACGCGGGTGGTGTTATTGGAGACTTATTTGGTGCGAAGGGGTTCATGGGGAGCTCGGGGGGGGTGTTTAGAGGCCTGCCCTGGGGTCCAGTTGATTGATGCATGGCAGGGCCCTAGAGCGGTACCTACCTACGTGCCTTATTAGTGGACGACTTAGCGGGCACAGTAGGGGGGAGCTCGAGGTTGCAGCAGGTACCTTCACACTATCACCGGTGGGGGCGTCTGTTAAATCAAGTAAAAGCAGAGCATGAATGCCTAGGGTTCGAGGCCCTTGCCAGCATTCGATTTGCGTTTGAATAAGACGGCAAAGCAGAGCCCGACATGACACATTCTTAGAGCTAACATCGAGGTCAACTCGTGGTTAGGGTGAGTTGAACGCACCCACCAGGCGGCATTGGACCTAGCCCAGGTAAGGTAGGTAGGTACCAGGTACCTTAGGTGCTTAACGCGTCTCGACGCGTCTGGTGTCGTTCTTCAACACCAACCCATGTGCACTATATCCAACATCTAAAGTTCAACTCATCTTTCTTCAAGCCCAAGCAAAGTACGCGTGCTAGATAGGAAACCTCATAACAATCGGTCAACAGCACGCCCGTCATGACAGACTCACAATCAGCCGACGACGCCCCCATCGACGAGACTCCCTCCTTCTCGTCCTCCACCTTCATCCCGCCTTCCGTCCACGCTCCCGCCCTCGTCGCCGGCTCCTCCTTCAACCACTTCTCCGCGATTCCCCCGTCTCTGCTCCCCTCCGATTCCTCGGACCCCTCCTCGGCTCCCCCATGCTGCCTCGGCGTCGACGAAGCCGGCCGCGGCCCCGTCCTCGGCCCCATGGTCTACGGCGTCTTCTTCCTCCCGCTCGCCCTCTCCGATCCTCTCCTCCGCGAGACCCACCACTTTGACGACTCAAAGGTTTTGACCCCGGCGGTCCGCTCCGGCCTGATGCGCACCCTCTGCACGCCGGGCTCCGACCTCTTCGACTCCTGCGGCTGGGCCACCGCTTCCCTGTCCGCTAGGGACATTGGCGCAAACATGTTCCGCCCGACCACGGCCTACAACCTCAACGCCCAGGCGATGGATGCCACGGTCGATCTCATAAAGGCCGTCTTTGCACTTGGCGTAAACGTCCAGGAGATCTACGTCGATACCATCGGCCAGCCCGCCAGCTACCAAGCCAAGCTGCAGCGCGTCTTCCCCACCGCCAAGGTCACCGTCGCCAAGAAGGCAGACAGTCTCTACGCCTGTGTCAGTGCTGCCTCTGTCTGTGCAAAGGTCACCCGCGATGCCGCGCTCGAGGTGCTATACGACGCAAGGGCACATGAGGAAGCAGCCAAGACCGAGGCCGAGGGCATGGCGTGGGGTTCTGGCTATCCCTCCGACGGACGCTGCGTCGGATGGATGAGGGGCAACATGCATCCGGTTTTTGGCTGGGGACCAGAGTGCCGGTTCAGCTGGGGCACAGCCAAGGACATGCTTGAGGCCAAGGGCAATGGCGTCAAGGTTGAATGGCCGCTCGACGATGATGGCGAGACTAGCCGAGTTACCGACTTCTTTACCTCGGGCGATGCGGACAAGGAGGCGTCAGAGCTGGGTACCTGGTTTGGCACACCGGCGGGACTGGAGGCATTCTAGTTGGGTAGTTGAGTGCTTTTTAAACATCGGTTCGGGCTCTTCTAACATCTATACCCGTAGAAGGGGAATATCACATTGGGGCGCATCGGAATACTTTGGGTTATCATGTAGACATTATATATCCTGTTCGCTAATTATATTTGGCAACGCCTGAAGTTGCTTTGGGCAAAAATAATAGTCACCTTGAGCGCGTCAAATGTCATCAATGTCGTCGTCCTGCTCCGCAGAGTTGTTGTTGGCCCTCCTCCCCCGGCTATCCAAGGTGTCCATGCTGATGTTGTCGCTGTCGCTGCGAGCGGGTATTCCAACAGCCTGTCGCGCCGTCTCCGAGTTGGCAATGAAGTCGCGGAGCTGTTGCTTGGCGATTTCAACACCCTGGGTCACCGCTGCGTTGCCCATAGAAAGCATTGGGCCGAGAAGGTTGAGCGTGTAAGCGACATAGGTTCCTCCAGCGATAAGGACGAGGAGAAGACAGAGGAAGGGGTTTCGGAGCACTAGAAAGGCACCGGTTAGTACACACGACAACACAGAACAATTGGTACAGCACTTACCAGTCAAGATCTCGTTCCAGCCAAGCGCCAGGAGCAAACCATAGAAGTACAACGGGACCTGAGCAACTCCACCAATGGCTCCACGCTTAGCCTCGACGTAGACTCCATCGGCCGTCTTCTTGAACCGCACGACAAGGTCTTGGCGTTTGCCCTCGCTCAGGACAGTCATCTCCTCCTCGAGGCTCTTGCCGTCCTCCTCATCGATGCCTCCGATTGGAGGTAGATCCTCCTCGTCACTGGTCTCGACACCGCTGGGCTGCGGGCCAACGAAACCAGGTAGGTCAGGGGGGCCGTAGGTCTCGGACAGTCGGAACCGCGAAAGCAGGGGAATGAGGGTGAGCGTTGATTCTCGCGCGCGGGTGTAGATGCCCTCGATGTCATCGCTCGGGCGCCATATCCGCGGCACGCCAGCCTCATCGTATCGGAACTTGTCCTCAAAGTTCTCCCGGAGTTTCAACAAGATGTTGCCCTCCATGACCTCATCCTCAATCTTTTCCCGCAGTGCAGTCCAGCTCTTTCGGCGCAGTCGCCATGCACCAATGTCGACCTCTTCATTGGTGGCATCGAAGCTCTTGGCTCGCTCGGCGAATCGGGTCTCGGCTTCCTTGACGATATCCGTAAAGACTTTCCAGACTCTGTCCCAGAGATCTTTTTCGGTAAGGGGCTTCTCGCCTGTCTCCGGGGCGCCCGAGCCGCCTCGACCGCTACCTAGCTTGTTGAACTCGAGGCCGACTGCATCGCCGAGTCGCGACTTGACCCATCGCTCAACACGAGTCGCAAGTCGTCGCATCTCCTCCTTCCGCAGCTTGGCGCTCTCTTCGTCAAGTTCCTTCTCAAACAGCGTGAGCTGCGACTCGAAATTAGTCCAAGCGATGCCTTCGATGAGTAGGCTCTGCGCCTCAACACCAAAGATATCCAATGTCTTGCGCTTCTCGTTGGCGACAATCTCTGCGAATTCATAGCTGCCGCCAGCCTTCTGGCCAGCCTTGACCTTGTTAGCCACTGCCTCGCCGAAGGCTGCAACGCCAGCCTTGTGAGCCGCTGCCAACTGGCTCTGATAGAGGGACTTGAGCCGGCCATCGATCTTCCCCTCAAGCTCCTGTCTCTTGCGGCTGTAGACCCCTTTGTGGTATCTGCTAGCTTGCACCTCGAAAGCCTTGATGCACTTCTGGCGGGCCTGGCTTCCCGATGCACCTAGGTCGGTGAGCACAGTGGGAACGCCCAGCTTCGAAGCTTCGGCCTGTTTCTCCTCGAGAGGGGCCACAACGATGTCAAAGTCAATCAGAACCTCTCGGGAGATCTCGTCGCATCGGAACTGAGCAAGGAGCTCTTGCTGGGTGGGCAAATCGAGATCCTTGTTGTTCACAATCTGGTCCCAGATACCCTCGGCGTAGACGGAAAAGCCATCGGCAGGAATTCGACGGTGGTACTCGGAAAGGAAGAGGCCGCCTTCGAGCTCCTGGTCACCATGCAGACCCGGCTTACCGTGGCGATGGCCTGCGGTGAACCTTGATCCCAGCTTTTGCACCTCCTCCGTGAACTTGTCGGCCTGGAGGATCTTGTGAGGCAGTGCGGCGAAGCCAAAGTCGAAGTAGTCCTCGATCCGTGAGCCCTCGAGGCCTTGGGGCTTGGAGATGGACGACCAGATCTTGGTCAAATCTTGAATAAGCGTGGTTCGAAGGTTACCCAAAGGGGTCGTGCCAAGGTGATCGCGGATAACGAAGAATAGCAGAGACCTGGGGGTTGTTCTAAGCCATGTTAGTAGTCGCACGTGAATGTTCTTGGCATACAGCTTGGCTTACTGCTTGTCCTTGAGGAAGAGTTGCAGATTGACCTCGAAAACGGTCTTGAGTAAACCCATGTTAGCGCCTTGGTACAGACCGACCTGGTGTTCCCAGATGTTGAGGATCAAGACCTCGCTGGTGGCGAGCGCAAACAGGGCACTCTTCCGCTCAAAGTCCTGGTCCTCACCGCGCTCTCGACCGTCGGTGCCTTCGACATCCATGACGAGGATGTTATCTGCCATTCTGGTGCCCGCACTCTCCTCGCGCTTGTTCTTGGACATCCAAATGCCCTTGGTCGTTTGTCGGCGCTCCGTCTCGGCCATGACCGAGAAGTCGGTTCCGAAGAGGTTGTTGAGCAGCGTGGACTTTCCGGTAGACTGGGAGCCAAAGACGGAGATGAGGTGGTAGTTGAAGCCGGAATCGGCGACGTCGGTGAGCTGGAGGTATTCGTTGATATGGGTGCTGCGAACATGGTCGGTCAGCATCATGGCAAGTAAAGTGGCGGGCTAGCATACTTGAACTCCTTGTCCTCGTCGATGACCTGGACGCCATGCTCATAGCTGCCGGCGCCTGGCCTTTCGCCGACGGCAGAGAAATGGCCGTTCATGATTTGCGCTCGCGGTGCAGTCAGGTATGGGAAGATAGCGGAGGGGAGCTTCAGAAGCTTGGAACGTGCATCCGTCGACAAAGTGCGGGTGGCAGGCAGCCCTTAGCAACGGGGAGGTTGAATAATGTCAAGATAAAACGAGCACTGGTTGCGTCGTGGCAGGTGGGAGGACTTGGATTGAAGCGCAGGCCGTCGTAATAAAAGGTTGTTGGGGGCGAATAGTTGAGGTTCCGTCGGACGACTAAAAGTTGTGACCACCTGGACAAAGAGACGTGATGCGGGATCCTTGTGATGGAAGCAGGTACGTACCCATCCAGGCGCACCAGCCCCAGCGCGCACCAACCAGGAGACCAGCCTCCTCGTCCCCATTCATCCCCATTCGAAGGGGGGTTCGCTAGGAAGCCAGTTCATCCCTGTCACATTGCAATGCCTCGAACTGTTGGAAAAAGGCGGTGCGCACAAGGATCCCTGCAGCCACTGAGAGTCGTGCCTTGCTGCTATTCTTCGCAAATACCTTTACCTACCAGGTACCTTGTGGTACCTCTACGTGGACTCCGTACCTAGAGTCAAGTCAGGCGAGCTCTGTCATGCTCCGAGCCTCGTCGTAACTAGCTCACAGGTCGGGCACCCCTCTTATTCCATGTCCGATACCGATATGCTGCCGACAAACACAAGGCCGGGAGGCGGGATCTGTCCGGGCGCCGTAACGGGGGAGCTTGAAGCTTTCGGCCACTCAGAGGCCGCACGTCGCCGGTAAAAAGACCCCGCCGAGGGGCACCGCATCCTACAGGAGGGGAAGCTCTTGAAAGGAGCCGAGAACAACTTATCACGACACGAACCAAACATCGCTGTAGAATTCTTTTCCTCGTCTCTACTTGAATTTTTACTACATTATCTCTATTTCAAAGTCCAGCCAAGATGTTGATCGAAGAATCTCACGTCGACGTCCCCACTACTGCCAATGGCAAGGACAGCACAATGCGTACCTCTCCCAGCTCACCTCAGCTCATCTCGCGATAGCGATATTGACGGCTCATAATCATGGTTAGGAATCTTCCTCTTTCATCCTGCGCTTCCCGGGTACCCTAACGCGTATGTTCTCTCCTATCTTGCTTCTTTTGAAGCATGTCTCTCGATCTGGGACTGATTTGCTTCACCAGTCGCTTCCCGGGCGTGTGCCTCTTCAGTGAGATATACCAAGGTATGCCACGCCCATCCGCCTCACAACTGAACAAGTCGATAGACATTCTGTAACGGCCACCACTGTATGGAACTGAAACCTCTTGAGCCGCCGCTGACAAGCGTGCCAGTCACCGGTCCTGTCGCACGTTTTGCCCGCCAGATTGCTGGCCAGGGCTACATCGTCGCTGCGCCCTCGTCTTATCATGATTTCACGGGCCCTGAGCCCCTCAAGTACGACGCCGAGGATACTGATCGAGGCAACCAATTCAAGATCCAAAAGGTGGCACCTATTCAGTTTGCTCCTGTCCAGCCCAACTAACTGAATACAGACTCTAGAATCCTACGATGCCGACTCATACGCCACCGTCGACCACCTTCTTTCTCTCCCGACTTGCACCGGTCTGATCGGATCTACGGGCATGTGTCTCGGTGGCCACCTCGCTGTCCGCGCTGCTGTATGTTGCATCTCTAGCTGTCACTGCTCGTATCATCCATCACTCACGCTCACATCCGATCCCTAGCTCGACCCTCGTATCACCGCCTGCGTTGCCTACTTTGCTACAGACATCCACTCCCGCACTTTGGGGCCCTATGACGCTCCAAACACCTCCTCCACGGCCCCCTCCAATAGCAACCATACTCTCGACCTCTTCAACAGCTTCAAGGGCGAGGTTGCCATGATCTTTGGTGTCAAGGATACCCATGTCCCCGATGCTGGCCGTGACCTCATACGAGCAAAGCTGCGCGACGCTGGTGTCGTCACAAGCTTCTACGAGTTCGCCTGGGCCCAGCATGCTTTCATCCGCGACGAGCTCAGCAAGGGCCGCTACGATCCGGCCATCACCAAGATCTGTTTTGAGGTCCTGCTTGAGCTCTTCGGGCGTGTTCTCAAGATTGACCTGGGAGCCAAGGACGGCAGTATTGCACCCCCGGAACATATTTGCTAGAGTTGTGCTTTGACAGATGACGGAAAGAGTCGAGCGATATGACTGAAAAATGATAATTGTCTAATTTCTTGACTTCGTAACTATATGAGTTGCTGTCACGGCACTCTCATGATTGTTCTTCGTAAAACCGATATGTCCGCTACATTGAGCAATGCGCGGTTCCTCCAATTTATGACAAGACACCTGTCTCCTTGTGTTCCATGTTCCAATATACACCGAATTGCCAAAATGCAAAACCAAATCGCAAATAGCGATTTTCATATTACTATCCATGCATTTGATCAATCATTATACAGCTGATCTTCCTCAGCTCCAAGTCTGCTAGCGCTGGTGCGCTGGGGGTGGACCTTGACCCTGCTGCGTTCTCCGCTGGGATGGAGAGCTGTGCAAGGGATGGGCGACATTGGTCTGGATGTGGCCGCTCTCGTTAGCCCCACTGGCGTATGGCTGGTACCCATGAGAGCCATGAGACGAGCCAGCAGCGAGATTGGAGTGGTAGGGTGTTGCACCCATGCCAGTCTCAGCTTCCTCGTCAAAAGGACCGTGTTGGGGGCTGCGCGGGCTGGTCGGCGCTATGGACATGCTTGGACGAGGGGCCGTTTCTAGCGACAGCTGTGGGACTCCTTCGCCGGCTTTGCGGCGACCACGAGTGCTCTCGCGCTTGAGCTCGGTGCGAAGGTTTTCGATATCCTTTGTTCGAGTTCGTTCCTCGTCTCGTGAGTTCAGAGTATGGTCATCTCGGTTATCCCAGGCGCCAACGCCGGCAGCAGGGGGGCGAGTGTTGAAGTCGTGTATCGCTTGGGTCTCGCTCTCCTCGGTCGTCTCTTGCTTCATAGTTGGGACCATGCGAGCATCATCCGCTGCCTTGGCAGCATCATCGCGGCTCTTGCTAGCAAAATTGTCGTCGACAGTAACAGAGTATGTGGGGTTGGTCGGTCCACCGAGAGGCTCACCGCCACCACCAGGAGCAATGATAGGCACCTTCTTCAAAGCAAGTGCCAGCGCACACATGAACTTGGAGCGACGGGTTGCCCGCACGGAATCATTATGCCAGTTAGACTTATGCGCAATAGTGACATACAGCAGCATCTTGTCCAAGTTGCCCACGCCACCGACACTGATGCTGAGGTCAGGTTGGAAGTCACGGGCGTTTTCAGGCTGGCGAACGAATTTCTCCATCTCTACTCGGAGTAGTTCGATATCCTCAAACGAGGTGTCAAACGACACATTGACCTCGATGGTCTCGTGCATAGCCTTGCTACGAGAGATATTCTCGATCCAGAGATTATTCAGTACAATGTTGGGAATCTAGATAGGGTTAGCCAGAGAATTAAGAACAAAGTTGTACAGGTTGATGTCGCGTACCTGAACGGTCTGCAATGTGTCGAGACGGTGGAAAACAGAGTACAAAAGAGAGATCTTGTTGACAACCATCTTGGTTGAGGTGATGTCGACTCGGTCACCAACGTCATAGGGATGCTTCACAAACAGGAAGATGCAAGAACCCAAGAACTCCTGGCAAGTAACGGCAAAGATGAATGATAGAGAGAGAAGTGTGGTTCCCGCGGTGGTCAGGGTCTTGATGAAACTGCTCTGGAAAAAGGCAACTGATGCAATTGTTAGCTTCTGGTAGTCGGACCTCAAGGCGAAGGGTTGTCTTACGAAAGATGAAAACCACGATCAGAAGCACCACGAAAAGAAGAATCTTATCGAGAGCTCCCAGAGCTTGGCCGATATCCTTCATGCCTTCGGCGATGGCCTTTCTCTCTGTACCGATCTCGACAGTCTTTCGGACCATCTCATCAAGGCTGACGTCACCGTTATCATCATTGTCGATCATGTAAAATGCCTCTTCGGCCTCCTCCTTGTATGCGGGCCCGAGAACTTCCTGGAAATCATCTAGCGCGAGAGTGTCGTGGTTTTCAACGGCATAGGACATCCAGATTCGTCGGCCCATGGCCTCGGAGGAGCGTGTCTTCTCAAGGGCCTCAATGACAATGGAGTGAGCGGAGTTGGGGTTGAAAACACTCTTGCCTGTAATTTCGGATGCGATGTTGCCGAATACTGAGGTAACCTTGTCTCCAATTTTGCCAACTTCGCCAATGAGTTTCATTGGAGTGGCGGAACCATTTCGCTTATGCCCTTTCTTACCACGGATCAATGCTTCGATACTATCGTTGATGATGTAGTCCTCCTCAGCGAACTCCTGGCAGTGCATGGGGAAGAGGGTACGGGATGCATCGTAGAGTAGTCCGAGCAGGTGAACCTCGCGCTTGGACGCCTTGATACGGTTGGCGAAGGATCGCTGGTGGTAAGAAATACCGATGAGTTGAACAATGGCCTTCTCACCAAGGAAGACAGCCGAGGAGACAAAGAGAGCACCGAGTATACGTCCCATGTTTCTGTTCCACGGCACCCAGTCCTTTCCGCGGTCTTCGTCTCTGTACAAATTTTTGTAGGTGACGTATGATCCCAATGCCCAGAAGAAGAAGGAGAAGGGTAGCATCAAGTTGGTTAAAACAGTGGCATACTTCCGGGTACCCTTGCTGACGACACCAGTAAAGAACATGAAAATAGTTGGGAGGAACCACGCGACAACCTTGGCCGCCCATAGCGAGAGCCACATGATTTCGATCCAGAGGAATATCTTGAAGAGGGGAGGGCCAGGGTCGCCCGCCCTAGACCCCCCGGTGAAAGTGCCAACATGAATACCATTCTTCTCGCCGATGGCGGACAAGCAGATGAGTGGGATCGCCAGGAGGATGGCGACTGGGACAACATAAACCAAGTACCGGGTTACGAGGGAGAAGCCGATGATCTTGTTGTACAGCCTGCCCATGGCGTTCAGCGAGGCCTCCTCGCCTGTGCTGCTACGAGTGAGGTGGCCCTCGCCGAGCTTGCGTCGACGACCGCGGTGCCCGGTATGGGCAAGCTTCTCGTTCTCATTTTGGGAGGCACTGTCGAAGCTACTCGAATGAGGCGCAGCCCTTCGCATGCCAGTGCTGGTAGAGGCATTGCTCTTGACAGTAGTGAGCTGAATGCCTTCCGTCATATCGCGATTGCTATTGCCGCCGCCGCCGCCGAGGGGAATGAAGCCCGTGTGACGCGAGTTACGAGGAGATAGAGAAGCGTGGCGGTTCATCATGGCGATGTGAGTCTTTTGGAGCTCCAACCAGGGAGTCAGACCCAGAACCGAGTTTGGGGAGGGTTACCAAAGCACACCGCTGTGCTCGGTAACGGAGTTGTGAGTTGAGACTTGTAGAGTCTTAAGGCGCAGTTCGAATCGAGGAGAGTGACGAAACCGTAGGCGTTGGAGGTTGTGAGTGCGGGAACTGCTAGGGAGGATGTGAGATGGCAAGGGGATATCAAATCCTCACTCGCAAGGATATTTCGGTATAGGATCTGCTGAAGTCTTGGCTCCAGTCCAGACGATCCGAAATCCCGAAGCTGTAGGAGATGCAAAAGAAACAAATGCAGTTAAAACACTATGACAATCCCATAGGATATCTCCCGTTTCCTATGACAAAGAACGAGGGTAGGCTGCCGTCTTCTCCAGCGAAGAACAGGCAAGCACAGCAGTTTGGCGCAGGGGGATGTTTTCTAGGACAAAGCGTACAAACAAGAGGGAGATCCAGGGAACAAGAGGAGCGAGCGGAGGAGGGGAGCCGGGGTGGGAGGACGGCGGTTTTAGGGAGCTTGAACGAACGAGGTGGAGAAGAGTGAAGAATAAGAAACGCGAAACGAACAGACGCAAGTTTACTACGGATACGTACAAACGAGATTTCCAGGGATCTTGGCCTCGAGGTGGAGGTGGAGGTTCCCTCCATGGCTTGCTCCTTCCATCTACTAGTCCCTCTCGTCGTGCTTGTGCTCTTGCAGGATGCGGCACTGTGCACTGTGCACCCATTCTTCCGCCTGGGCGTCACGACGGGAAAGGGGGTATAAGCCAACCTTGGAACTGGATATAAGTTACTTGCCTGCGCCGTCGCTCTCCACGGCGGGTCTATCGAGGTGGAGCAGGGGGCGACGATCCACTGTCAGCGCGTCCTCCCCAAGGGCACAGGAGCTACAACATTTGGTGTTCACTAAGGTACAGTACGGAACACCTAGTCGAGTACGTACCTACGTGCGCCTCAGAGCATCAGAGCATCATGTTGCTGGTAGCCGACCAGCAGGTTTTTCTTCCCCAGGGGCGTTATGTATGGACCCAATCCTGGTGCGCCGTTCCAGAAGCCCTACCAGCTGAAAGAGGATTCGCGGCAGGACCCTGACATTTTCTTCCTCTTTACGCTGCCGGGCTTCAGGGGCGCCCGGCAGCGTAAAGA
>JADBHU010000364.1:0-27896 GCA_017140155.1 Fusarium devonianum | reverse complement strand
CTAGGTTGGATCGCCTGGGGCCCTAGCCCCATATGATCCAACGGGTACCTTTCGTCGCCTCACAACAAGCTTCTTCAGCAACCTCCAGCCCGCACATCGTTGAACTCAAATCGTGAATCCATCCCGCACCATTCGACCTCACCTCCACTCCTGCAGCTCATTTCTCCGTCGCCTCTCATAACTCTGCAACATGACTCCTCAGTCTGTGACAGCCATCGAAGGGGGCATTCCTTGGGACCTGCTCATCGCATTCGCCAACGACAAGAAGGCCGAGGAGCAGCGAACTGGCCTACCAGCGCAGCTAGATCAGCAGCAAGCCACGGCCATCGCGCAGCTCATCCCCCTTGTTTCCGAACCTGAAGTCGGCGATAACTGGGTCAGCAAACTGAACGGCATGTCCCTCTACTGGTTTCTTGGCTAGGAAACGTCAGCTAACATCATGGACCGCAGAGTATTGCCAGAAGCACAGCCTCGGCCCAGTCCAGTGGGGCACCACCGAGACTCTAAACATCAACCTCCACGGAACCCAGCAACAGCGCTCTCGCATCCGCTGCAGCCTACCGTGGTGCAATGCAGAATTCCCGCGCGTGGGATATGGCTACGCGGCTGGTGAAGATCCGCCGACGTTCAAGAGAAAGCAGGCAGCGAAGCACTTTGCCGCCGAACAGGCATTGAACTTCCTCCAGGGCCAGGGTCCCACCTCTCGCACAGTGGTCAAGAGTGAGGAAGATAGCTGGGACGGCGGTGTCTCAATGGCCGGACTCCCACGTCCGGTCAGCAGTGGGGGCCCAACAACCCGTGAACGTGTCGCCTACTATGCGAGCCTCCTAGGTTACGAGCTGCCCCAGTACGAGGTCGATAAGGACGGCGATGCCGAAGATGTCTGGCAGGGTCGGTCGTTCTTTAGAAACGACGGTCGGGTTCCTGAGGATGTGGGCGTTGTCCGTGGCATCTTGGGGCGGCAGAGGGCGGAGGATGCGGTTGCGGAAAAGTTGCTCGAGTGGCTGGAGAAGCAGAATCAGGCCAAGCAAGACGAGATTGAGAGGCTCATGGGCCGGAAGTAAAGCCAGAATCTCAGGTTTGTGCGTTGGGGTAGCATGGTACTCTATTTAATCAGGGGAATGAGCAAATATGGGCCGAGGTCTGGATATACGAGGGGTGAGACCAGCGGGTTCAACAGCGGTAGTGGATATACGAGTTAATTTATACATCTCACGGCACTATATGATTGTGAGGCATGTTCTTGTAGATTAAGATTGTTTCTGAGGGTCACCATCACGATCCGCCCCGTCTGCCCCCTCTTCCTCCCCTTCCACCTCTCCCACCCTCACGGGGCCCCTTGTTAAACGGCGGCCGCACCTTCAACCCGGCCGGCAGATCAGCAACTCGCTCACCATCTTGCCATAACACCCCAACATCAACGCTTCGCCCCGTCGCCAGCTTGAAGAACCTCGAACTCAGGATCCCCTGCTCGTCTCCCTCCGTCAACAACACTCCGTTGTCGCTCATCCACCACTTGACCCCCTCCTTTAAGCTCGCCTCGACATCGATCTCAATCACAAGCTCCGCGTCCCTGCGCATACCGCTCACGACGCCCTCCTCTGGCGTCCCTGTAGAGCAGTGCACGTGGTTACGGTTCATGGGCTTCAGGCCGCCCGTCTCGACGATGCGGGGCCAGAAGTAGAAGAACGTCCCGTGGACCACGCGCGCGGGAACGTTGCCCGCCTCGATGGTTATAGGCGCCAAGAGGGCAGCGGACTCGAGCTTGATCGAGTGGCCTTGGTTGGCTCGGATGAGGTGGTCCCCCGGCGAGGTCGATGCCGTAGACTGAGAGGGGTTGGTGCTGGGGTTTGGCTTGAGGGTGAAGCGCTGCTTGTCGTTGGAGGCGACGATAGACTGGACATCTTCAATGGTGACTTTGAGAGAGCGCAAAGGGCCCCAGCCGAGCTATGACGATAAGTTAGCAGGATTATTCACACAGCCAAGCTTGAGCATGCCTCGGCCAAGCTGTCCACTTGACCTTGAGAAACGACTATAGCAAATTATACAACATCGGGTAAACTGGAAAGCCTTACCACCGAGTCCAAGGGTGCGAAACCTTCGCCATCAAGCTGGATACCCGCGTTGCCCGCTTGATGCCTCAACAGCTTCGACAAGGCCCTCGATACCTGTACTTCTCGGTTTTGACCGCCTCCACCTCCGCCTCTCCCTTTCCCCTTATCACCTCTTCCCTTTGAAGTCTGATTCTGCGCCTTTTCCTCCAGTTCCAGATGCGCTACATCCTGCGGTGCTCCTCCAAATTCGTCGGCCATTGTGTCTCTCTGGCGTACGGGAGGCCTGTGCTGAAAAGGCTGGTGTATATTGAGAGATCCTGCGGCACTTGCGCGGCAGGACAAAGCAGTAGACAAAGTCGATGTGAGATGCAGTGTGCTCAGGCTAGCGAGGCACAAGCAAATGCCTCTTCCTCAGTCTTGATATGCAGATAGTTAAGTATTTACCAAGTTCTTGTCGCTGAGAAGCAAAGAATTATCACACGGTGGGGCTTCCTAACGTTGGACGAGTTGTACCTGTCGGCCTGACTCAGCGCTGCAAGAACTGCCTGACAACGCACAGTCATGATGCGATTGTCGTGTTCCTCGTGTTTGTAGGACGAATGACTATGCCATCCTTTCCGTATTTGTCGCACAGTCACCCTTCTGCGTCGACCAACCGACTGGCTCTTTAATTGCCTGCTCTGCTTGAAATCATCTGGACAAATTGTCTAGGCAGCAGCAGGAATTCCATCGCCGGGTTAGCCAGCTACAACCTCACATAAACGCTGATTATGATACGACAAACTGGAACAAATAGCGCTGGTTGATCTGTCAAACAAACATCGCGATCTCAACACGATCAAGTCAAATCATACATTAAAATAACACCCAGGTACCCGTATGCTTAATTTTCGTTCCGTTCCTTTCCGTTCCCTACCCACCTGTCCTCCGAAAGAAAAATGATGGTGAACAAAATGTTCAACTCTAAGCCACCTTTTGGCGGTACGCCTTTTTGCTTTGACAATCATTCCAACACCGTAACTCGCCTTTTTTTAACTTCATGTCCTTCCTTCTGTATGTCTTCCTTCTGTATGTGACTTATCCCACAATAGCACGGGTACAGTGAATTGAACGGCAGTCAAGTTCGTCGGCATTCATGACTCGTCAAGCCAAGACGAAGCGACAGAATCAAATAAGGGCCTCCCGCCCGAGCAATATATGAAAATAAGCATGTCCTGCGGCCGAAGCATAAAAGTGTATAATGTACATCATAAATCCAATGCAGATCGTCGTCATTGGTATCATCTGTAGCCGCCAGCGGCTGTAGAAGGATTGGCAGACGCAATGCTGTCTCGCTTTGGTCGGTTGATCATGCTGCCGGTTCGATTCGCCAACGTAGTCTGTCCAAGGGATGTGTAACGTTGCCCGCGGTCCTCGGCGAGCTTGTTAACCACGCTATTGCTGTTGTGGTCTTGTTGTGTAGTTCGCTCCAGATACCTCCTTGGAGGGGTTGCAGTATTCGTTGATGGCGTTGCAAGTCGACTCATACTCAAGTTAGAGGAAGCAAACCGCCGGCGAGGTATAGCCGACGTGGTGTCAGAAGATTGTGGCTGTGTCATCTGATCATGCGTCATGGCTCGGATTGTATTGAGATCCGTATGGGCTCGAGAAGGCGACCGAAATCTCAATTCTTCGTCGTCTTCGTCGCCAACCGTGTTCCTGCGATTTCGAACAAACAAGGAGGTCCTGCGGCCTTCATCAGGTTCTTCAGTCCCAGCGCGTCGAGTTCTCAGCAAAAGAGAGGACGCTCTGCCATCTTCCGGTTCATCAGTCCCAGCCCGACGAGATCTAGACACCAGCAGAGACGATCTTCGTTGTGAGATCGGTTCAAGCGATGTCGAGGGCGTCGACTCTGGAATGCGAGAGGTGGGCAAAGAACTGCCGTTAAGTATGTTCAGTCTCCTCTCTTCAAATTTGGACATGGTTCTAGGACTAGTATTTGCCCTAGCCAAGTTCTGCTCGCTCGGTCCAACGCTCTGACGGCGCTGCGAGTTCAGTCCAAAGAAGGTCTTGTTGGTAGTTGGAGTGGTCGGTGCCTCGCTCTGGACCGAGCTCGCGGTTGGAGCAGGCGCTACGACCTCTATTGATTGCCGTGGCCGTGACTGAGTCGCATCCTCGCCTAATGCAAGGCAGAGCTCTGTCAGGCTCCGGCAAACACTCTCGGCTTTGCGCCTTAGTTGACGATCAGTAACTGTTGTACTAGAGCCGATAGTGCTGGCTCCGCTGGAGATTGGTCCAGGCTGGCCCGGCACACCCATCATAGATGCAAGCGCCATAGCATCGCCAGCAGCAGCTTCCAATGCTTGATATACTTCGAGGGTAAGCAGAGCCCTCGACTTGTTGAGAGCAGACTGCAGAATTGGGTGCGCTTCTCGATGCGAAGATGTGTTGCTAGCGACATCTGCATTCTGTTTACCGTTGGTGATTCGCTTGGGGGATGATGACATGGTTGTTAAGGTTGTGGTCGCCGTCGGTGGTCGTTCGTCCGAAAGTCTAGACACAGCAGCGCCTGATGTTGAGGGGAGCTTGCCAGTCAACTCAAGGCGGTGAATTCGTGATTTCAGGTCATCCAGTTCATCCCACACTGTAGAGGGGGCTGTGGTTGACAAGGTGGACTCAGTCCCTTCAAGCCCGTTGCCGGTTTCATGGCTTGGTTGACGTTGAAAGTCGAAGGATCGAACCAAGGGGGAAGAATTATAGGTTTTGCTATGACCGTGCCCAACACTTGATTTATATGCCGAATTTCGCGTCTGCGTGCTTGAGTTGTTGTCGGTAATCGAGGAGCGACGACGTGAGTGCGCCGAGTACGCCGAGTACGCCGAGTGCTCGGATCCAGGTTCCTGGTGAGCTGTCGACCGTGGGGTCACTGGTGAAAAACGCATGGTCGACCTAGAATCACGTGAGCGGCCAGCATCCTCGCTTGGATGAGCCGATGCAGCCTTGTCCTTTCCTAATGTCCGGTATGCGGAAATGCGGGAGACCTCGCTTGCTCTCTCATCGTCATACCCTCTGGGTCGTGAGGATTCTTGCTGGTCAGAAAGTCGTCGCCGGATCTGGGGAGGCGAAGTGGGCTGGTAGAGCGGGACTACCGAGGATAGTGGCCTGCGATGAGACGATCGCGTTGCTCGTGACTAGAATTACAATTAGTTCTGAGGCGGGTAAAGCAGACTAGTAAGAAGCGGTTCTGGAAGCGAGTCAAGGGAACGTGCCCGTGGGATCTAGGAACCAAGTGGACCTCCGAAATAAAAAGATTCTCACTGCCAAAGAGTCCATGCGCCTGGTAGAAGGGCGCAGGGGCCCAGACATGGCCTGAGACGACGGCGTTGGAGTGTGCTGAGGAGATTGAGGTTCACTTACCACGACACTGCGAGTCTCGTCCATACTCTGCCCATCTGACTGGCGCCTGGACGCCTCTTCCCGAGCAATTTTGAGGAAGACGTCGCCAGTATCATCACCATCAAGGGCGTCATGATGACCTGAAAATGGGGGTGCCGAGTGCAGAACGTCGTGCTCATTTCTACCTTCTAGAGCGCGCAACGTTCGGTCATGGTTGGTGTCGGCGATGTCGTCCCCGAAATCGTAGAAGCGCGATTGTGGCATGTCGAGAGTGAGGCTCTTGCGAGAGCCCGAGGAGCGAAAGGCTCGAATGGGCGGGACGCGAACAGGCGTTGACGCTGGTGGTTCCGTGGTTTTGCTGGCGTTAAGAGGCGGCCGGTAAGATACGGGGGGTCTTTGCGAGAGCGTCGCTCGCCTCTCATCGGTCGGGCTGGACTTCGAAAGTGATTTTGGCAAAATCAATTCGCGCTGGCCTGAAGGAGAGCCCTTGGATGACCCGTCGGATGAGGAGGGGTAGGATGCGTAGCCACCTTGAGCAGCTTCGATGGCCTGCAGGCGCTCAGAGTTTAGGGAAGGTGGCGGGCCAGTGGTGGTTGCGGCAGCATTCGATCTGCGAGATGCTAATGATCGCCGGGTCCGAGTCTTGGAGGCAGTGGAAGTGGGATGCGAGGAGGGTTTGTCGCTTTGGGCGGGTGCAGTTGCGTCGGGGACTGATGCGGCACGCCTGGACTGTGACGAGGGGTCAACTGCCGGGACGGCCGACGAGGGTTGAAATGAAGAGGCTCTACGAGATCGCAGGAACGCGGGTGAAGTGGCAGATGTCGAGGATGCAGTAGTCTGCGAAGGCGAAAAGTCGGAGGCAGAGACGGGAGCGATCGTAGGAGTGGGAGTGCTTGTGGTCGCAGTAGCAGTCGTCGCGGATGCAGGTGCAGACGCAGAGACAGCGTGTTTTTCGTCGTGGTGATGCGTTGTCGGGTGAGAAAGGTTAGAATGGGCCGTCGCTGGGATCGTCGCAGGTGCTAAAACGGGTGCCGACGCCGTGACCTGTCCACTAACAGCGCTGGTCGCTGGCGCCAACGGGCCTAGATCTGCTGATGCTAGTGGTTCAACGCTCGGGTCCGGGAGTGAGACAGAGGTCGGGGCAATGCTGGAACCGGGATTGGGTGAGACGGGCGGAGCTGGTGCGTGGAGCTCTAGCGACGGGTGAAGTGAAAGCGCCGCTGATGCGTTCGGGCAAATGGTTGCAATAGACGGGTTTGCCGCCGATGATGTCGTGTTCTGGCTCTGCTTGTGGTTGTGGTGATTGCTGCTAATGGCCAGGGGGTCACCCTTATTAACGCTTGGGCTATGTGCGGTTCCGCTGCTATTGCTCCTGGGTGTAGTGAAGCGAAAAGCGGGCAGCTTAGACGAGCTGTGGCTCCGACGATGCAAATCTGGGTTGGCGAGTGCAGTAGATGAAGATGCTTCAGATTGATGAACAGCCCTGGCCGAAGAGCTAGCTGCCGCGGAAATGGGCAGATGCTGATGCGAACTGTCGGTATGATTGGAGCTCAATTGGCCCACGCTGGTGAAACCGTCTTTTACCGTCGTCATGGTCTCGCCCACCGCAGCACGGTAGCATCCCAGCAAGCGCCTACAGATGGAACGTCAACCTTCGTCACGCCCTCAAAGCAACTATACGAGCGGGGACGCGACAAGCTGAAGGTTTGCAGCGCGACGCACTTCGCTCGCGATATCTGTGGATAGGAGAATTAAGAAACCGGGTTGCTGGTCGTGTTCCTGAGGTCAGAAAGGAACGATTCGTCGAGCTCTTTGTCCTCGGTGTCCCGACGGGAATTAAAGGTGATTACAATGAGCGCGGTAGTGCGAGTCTCAACACAAGCCGTCCCGTTGAACAATGGACTAAGACAGGAGAATGCCTCGGCTGGCCTGTCTGTCAATGCGCGCAATCGGGGGTCTTGAAACAATTCCCTTAGAAACCGCTCAAACCTGGAGAGCGTTGCAACGGAATCCGTCGTCAAGGAAACCTGGCAAGGCCAACGTTGTAGCAACAACAGAAGCGCGCCCAAAGTCAGAGAGCAGGCGAAGACGAGGTAGTCGGCGTCCGTCTGAGGTTTATGAAGGGAAGGTGGGAGGGGAAGACAAAGGAACAGTACTGGAAGTAGTTCTAGCCCAGGGCTTAAATGCGACGTAGCGGAAACGAAGGCGGAGCGTGTCTGCTAGGTCACCACCTCAAGAGGGAGAGAAGGAGAAGAAGAGTTGAACGGCCAGGCAGATAACGGGAGAGAAGGACAGTTGAAGCTTGAGCGAGAGCAAAAAGGGAAGAGACGAGGAGTAAGAGCGAGAGAGAGGAGGGGTCTTGACTTCGACCAGGGCCAACACGGACGGTCCCTTTTCGATCCAATACCAACTCCAACCCAACAGGGGACGAGCACGATAAAGAACGACAGACGACGGTGAGCCTTGACCTTTTGGCAACCAAAACGGTCCTGGGCAACGGCGCGATGGGCGACCTGGCTTGTTTTTAGGCTTGCAGTGGACAGGATCTGCCAAGGTCATGGTATGTGTACAGAGTACCTGGACGACGACAACGTTTGCGGCCTCACTCGACTCGTCAAAAATGCCCCGACGAAGCCGCGCCCCATATCACCCATGGCACGGTTTGGTGCAATCTATAGACCATGGGATGGACGGTGGATATCGATTGGCTGCTGCGTGGATAGTTCGCGTGGAGAGCACATCAGACCAAGCCGAAACCATGCTACACCAACGGATACGGATATGGAGTCTTGGTCTGCTGGCCGGAGAGCGCAGGCTTTGATCTGCAAACCGACGTTCCTAGCAATAACTGCTGTGCCACCGAACTGGTTCACGCTACATCCGTCTGTATCTACACACGACGTTTTGCTGAAACGGCTCCCAAGCCACGACTTCTCCTGGGTCTGCCGGCCTCAAAGCCTCCTAGTAAACCTGATCCGCTTCCTAAACTCAAAACGCCCAATTCAGACTGTCCGTCTGTGTCCCCTTTGCCCAAGCGTCGGGCCGCAAAGCTCCATCCATCCTCTCTTCCCGCGGGGCTTCGCATTTCCCTTGTCTGATGTCAAACGGGACTACCCCGATCCCCCTTGGCCATTTCCTTTTGACGGGAATGTAACTCATCCCCTTGTCGACCTATGTACAGTAGCGGGGGGGCATGGGCCACCGATGGATTCAACCGCTCGATGAACCGCTATGCTCACGTTAAAACGGAGGGTAGACTCCACTATTTCAGGGGTCGGCTCGTGGCTCGAGGGGGCTGGGGATAACTCAATGGCTTAGCGCCACCTTGTCAGCGCGAGCTCCGACCAGCTGTACATGTTGAATCAACGGAGACTTTTTCGACCGGTTTTGAGACGTGGAGCTCGGCGTTGCGTGCTACCATTGATCATAACGGGGGGCTCAGCTATGAGGCACTTGTGCGAGCCGAATGCGTCCCCAGGAAGAGAGCTTGGTTCCTTCAGCCGAAATCCACCCTATGTTTTCTCTCTTACCCCTGGGACTGCGCCCAGATGGAAGTACCACCGGAAGATAGACAGCCCCATCTGGCTTCCTACCACCAGAGAGCCTCTGTTTCAGCATTTCAGCACAGGGTTGCGACATGGAGTTGCGCAGAGGCGTTTCCCTTTACCAGAGTGGTCTGGTGTTGGTCGATCCCTGTTCGTGTCGCGCCCGGCACGCAAACTAGCAGGGGGGCCTTGCATTAGCCTCATCGATGCCCCCTGTCCAAGTCTCGAATACCCTCAGCACTCAGAATCCTTTGTGGCCGAGCATGACTACGTTTTCGCGGTATGCACTGGGACCCGGCTATTTTCGCCGACGAAAGCACCGTTCGCCTCGAGTTCAGTCTGCGACATGTCATCATCAGCTTTGGCCGGGTCTAGTTCGCCCTCCATCGCTAGCTGTGCAGATCCCAAACGGTCAATCCCCGGACAAGGAACTCATGCCGCTAGATCGTCTATGTCATCTCCATTTAATCTCTCATGTGGTGCCTGGCAAATACTACCGATAAGACGGGTGAGAAACAAACACGAGGCACCATGTCGGTTTGTCTGTTTTAGCAGAAAAGGCTTTTGCGGAATGCATCTAGCTCATTTCTCTTCTTTACCTGTTGGCTCTCGAGCTCCCCTTTTGATAATCAAGCCAGCTGAAACCCTATGCTCAAGGGCAAAGGCCGCCATGGACTCTGTAGTCCCTTAGACTTAGACTACAGTCAACTTGAACCAGTACGGGGCTTTTTTCTCTTTGATCCCTATTGAAGCGCCCTCATTCTGCAATCTCGATTCCTGATATTGTGGGAACATCCTATTGCCGAAGAACCGACAAAACATTCGACCTATCGAGGCCACCCCTGGACTTTGCTTGCGCCTTGGACAGTTTACCTGATCAATCAAATCAGATATTCAGAACTTAGTACAACTAATCATCGGATTTGTTAAGATCTCGCGCACTATATAACAAAGTCTTATTACAGGGTAGCCCGGAGAAGTGTGATTTGTTTGATCCTCTAGTGGATCAACCTTGAAGTTAACCTGCGTACTATATGCCCTTCGATTGTCTCATTGGCCGAGTTAATTATATTGTTTCATTTCACCTTTTTAAGAAGGCAAATCACCAATTCACGAGGCTATTGCTTTCTTAGTAATAACCAGGAAGCGTTGGCGTAGTGATGTGTTGAGCGAACCTATCACCTGTTATCTTATATTCGCTCCCTTGCCATTGCGTCACATCTGATGCCATATTGATCTTGCACCACCTGCTAAGTAACACTTGATGGACAGCCCCTTGATAGTGTAGTATCTTCTCATACTACAGCGGCGTGCGGGAGGAAGGGTGAGGCCAAACTCAGCACCCACGCTCACATCACTCAGTGTTCAATCGCCCTTGGTTGATGCTTCTAGTATCGTCATATCGCATTTCAGCGCCTTGTACATTATGATTACTACCGACACTATTTTATAAATATTTCTGGGTGGTGTGCGGTTCATGTGGTTTCTGGCATTTTCGGTGAGGAAGACAATCAAGGTACCTATGTAGTCGAGCCAGCCCGAGCAGCTTACTCTGATCCGACAGACACAATCTCTCAGCTGTATGTTACCAGAAATTGAAATCCGAAAACCTGCATAAGGTCCAACGAGGGTCATTTCTATATTACAACGACGTTATGAAGTGGCTATGGTTGCTATGCTGGACGGGCAACGGGGTTACTATAACTAGGATCCCGGGGGTATTTCAGGCCAGTACATTCAGACTTCTCCGGGACGTGCTTGTATATTTGAATCAGTATAGACGTACCGGAGTACGAAGCAAAGTGGCATTGAGCAATACGACTGATAGCCAAAAAGCAAGGTATATGTGCATCTATAGTCACCTACCCTAGATAGCCATCCGGGCTCATGGCAACTTTTGAGACAGAAACATCTAGCATGTCTTGACATGACTGAGTAGAGTCATTGATAACTGCGTAAGTAGGGAATAGTACCGAGGGTGTCAGTTGTTTCGAGGGTTGTAACTGCCTTTACTATAAGCAGATACTGACTTCTTTGCAAGTGAACGTGCAACATGGGCAGGTGCACATTTATCTAAGAAAAAAGCGATGGGTGGACCATCACCACATTGTTATACAATTCTTAAACTAGATATTAGACAATAATTGGTGCGAAACCAGCGAGTATAAACAATGTCATGGTCATACTAAAGAAAACGGACAGGCTATATTAGTCCATTGTGAAAATCGTTTTTGTTACACCTGCCCTGGCGGAGCTGGATGAGCAGCTCATCCGCAACAAGGTCTCATCTTTATCTTCTCAGATTAGTGCCGCCGTACTATCAGACTTGACGAATCTTTGATGGCACTTCCACCGCGAGAAGTTCAGCTGCAAACACATCTTGTCCCGCACACCCACCGCACACGGCGCCATCTTCCCCGGAGACGGAGAGAGCAGGTGCCAAAACCTGTCTGCAGATATTACAGGCTGCAATTATGTAAAATGTGTAGAGAGCAAACGGAGAAGTAATGCAATGTAGCAGTCTTTATGGTTCTGTGAAGAGGATATCTTACGGGGTCCTTTGCGTTATAGACTCAACATGCTCGTTTGTGTTTGGGATCATATCGCCCAGCCTGAAACCTGAACACTACAAAGCAACAGCAAAACCTGAAAATGTAGCAATAAGGTGTTAGTACCCTTTCTAAGGTGTCTGTCTGCCTTTCCCTGCGGTACACTGGCGCCAGTCTGCTTCGGCTTGCCTACGAGGCAAGGCACACAACATGTAGCATTGCCCCGACTGACTCGTGCCAAGGTAAGAAGACGGGAGGATGGAAGGCTAGCCGTTGTCTCTGCTGGACTGGGAATCGATTTTGCGACAGACCGTTCGTTAATTCGGCCTTCTCAAGTTCGCTCAACGGTCCGATTTCTCCTAAGGATAACTAGTAGTCATGACATCCCCGTTGCCAAGCAATGGAAGCCAAACTTGTACGCAGCCACGCCTTGCCACAAAGGAAAACAGAGCGCCGGACCATCTGCCCTAGGCCATGTACCATACCAACTTGCGTTGCCTCTCGTTGTCAGGAAGCCCCGGTCTCAAGATCCTAAGCAGCGGCACGTGACAGAACAGAAGCAAGGCAATATAAGCATTACGAAATAATCCCGATCGCGACTCGGCCGAGTCCCGAAGCGAGCCAGGGGCCCAATGGAAATGGTTGCTGGGTAAGTTCCCATACGCGGCAAAGGTAATAATATGTGCGAAACAAGCGCACTCGCGGCTGTATGTCAAGACTCGACACACCCATGTGTTTGGATCTCAGGAGACAGGAGTCAGATTG
Organism: Fusarium devonianum; assembly: GCA_017140155.1. Lineage (NCBI taxonomy): Eukaryota > Fungi > Ascomycota > Sordariomycetes > Hypocreales > Nectriaceae > Fusarium > Fusarium devonianum. Next base: position 15,608 of record JADBHU010000364.1, on the reverse strand, counting down.
AAGGAGGCGAGGCGGCCCTGCAATGCATGGGCGAGCTTTGTTTCAGATTCAGAAAACGCGGATCAGGATTCGCTTGCTCCCTAAACGCGTACTCCAAGACGGCAAAACCTCATCTCAGAACCTGGAAAGCGGCAGCACCCAGGGGTCCCTTGGGGCAACGGTGCATGGTCGATGATAGCGCTGCAACTTTCAGGTGGCTCATTAGACTAGCGAGCGGTACGTAGGGGCTCCTCTGCCTCTGACAGGACGTTGTAAGCAAGAAGGCGGACGAACCCTGCAGGGGCTGGAGGCGAACTGCCAGTCCGTCCAAGGGATTATTGGCTAACTGAACATGGGTATCCTTTTTCACCAGATACATACTGTATTTCGAGGGGTTGAGTGGGTTGAGAGACATCGCCCCCTCGCCCCCAGCAATTTTGACGTGCATCGATCGCCAAACGTCCAATCCTGCTTTTTTTCTTTTTGGTTTCGGCTGGGATCCATCGTTAGATGAATGGGGCTAGTACGAAATCATCCATTTCCCCTCCAGAATGGGGCTTTAGTCATCAGACTGAGCCTCTCCCTGGATGTCTTGTTTGAACTGCCGCCAAAAGAGGGAGTCAAAGACTAATTAATACCTACTCCAGGCGTTTTGGTGACTGGTATTCCGGAGCTGAAAAGAAGCACGGGGCACATCAGCAGCAGCTTTCAAAGAGTCCTTATCAGGACATATTACTAAATGTTTGGTTGTCTTTGTTATCACGATCCAATGCTCTTATACGCTGTTGGTGACACGGGTGGATGGGTGTGGTCGTCGCAACCTCATCTTGATGCTGCACGGAGCCTCCTTTTTGACAACACAGCGGAAAACGCATTAGAGCAGGACTAATAATATCACATTTCTAGTCACGAAACCCTTGGAAGAACCGCTGGAGGTGATGGACACCACAGTGGCGCGATTCATGCGCGGCCAGCCACGAGGCCTCTGATTAAGATCATGCCAGTATCCGCGCATCAAACTATTCAATCACTCCTGTAACACAGATATTGGGCCGAGAAATGTCCAACTGCTCTACCGGTGCCAGTTTCTGGCTCCAAACAAAGGCCACGCGAGCCCTTTGTGTTTCGACGGTATTGAACGACAACCGCTGACTGCCTGGCCAGCGATACTAGGGCCAGCCGGGTGCCAGTGCGCAATAAGCGACCACATGCTGGAGTGGCTCCAGTGTCGTAATCGAGGGTGGAGGAACTGGGAGCTCATCATCTCCAACCATGGCTTCGAGCATCACCATAAGTGCAAAGTCTCACCTAGAGAGCGACCCTGGTTCCTCGATGAGACGAGCAATGCTTACCGCGGGCCGGGTCCGTAGGACTTGAAGAGAGTCAGGCAAATTTCCCCCAACTCCTTGGCCAAGGACCCCTTCGCGGAGTGGCGCGGCGCGGCCGCGGCGCGAGTCGAGCCGACAATTGACGTGCGAGAGGCTCCAGGTTGTTCTGTGCTTATTGCTGTGCCGACAGGCTTGGGATGACCTGATGACCTGCAGCCCTACACATCAAGGAGGTTGGCGACGACCAGGTTGAAAAGACAATGAGACAGCGTGCTATAAGCTGCAAGTTTGGAAGCCCGGGTTCCTGTCTATACTTTCCTGAGTCCTTCCAAGATCTTAGATGCAGTGCCCCTAATTTATCTGCCTAGCTCGAAATCCCCATCTTCGCGCGTCCTAAATGAACTGCGACCGGCGAGAATACAGTGTATGGAGATAAATACACTGTACAGACCAGCGTCCGCGCTCCACACGTGGTTTAAATATAAACCTCGCGACATTGCGCACCCCCCGCCCCTGCAGCTGGTCAAGTTCCAAATTTGGTTTCGGCGCCGTGATTGGGCACACAGCGGGCGGCTACCTTGCTGCAGAGCGCTGTCCGGTGCTGCACGAAGCCTATATTTAGAACCCCGGACGTGTTTCGTACTTCGACCCTCCAGTCACGACGCAGTGGCGTTCCAGAGGCCTTTGTCGAGCTTAACCCAGAAGGTGGAACAGGGACTTCGAGTGGCCTCTCGTAGCGCCCTTGAACCCTCAGGGCCCATCCGCTCATCCTATGAGATAATGGGATTCCTCATCGGTCACTTGGCTGTCGATGCTTGCTTATGCTTGCTGTTGGGCCCGACTGTCGCCTTCTGGCGGCCCTGGTCTTGACGTTCTAGGTGTCTTTCTTCGCTCTTCTTCGCCCGTCCTCTGCTTGCTATTGGACCCCGTCTAATCCCGGTTACGGGGCTGCCAACCGATCCACGGTTCCTCTTGTCGCAGCACCTCGTTTGTCACGGTATTTGCTGTCTGCCGCTGGAGCTCTCGTCGAGGGTCCAAGGCGTAACCGCCATTGATGCATATTCGCGCAGTCTCCGTCGCCTGCTGCAGCCGTAGGATTGAAACAACACCAGACAGAAGCTGTTGCTCTTTGTCGCTGGTGTGCAGTTTGGTCATTCGGCTGATTCTTAGGCTGTTTTAGGTGCCGCCGTTGCTCTGTCGGCGGCGCTCAGCCTCCCATATACAGCGTCTCCACCGGCTTACTGCCACTACGGGCCTGCAAAATACCCGTGCCTCCACTGCCTACAGTGCCCACCATCCGGCCTTGCGCTGCTCAGTCCACGGCCTAGTGTCCAAAATTGCCTACAGTGCCCATCGCACTCCTGCACGCCCCCCCAGCGATCCCCATCATCCCAGCGCCTGTTACCAGCCAAACTCAATCCAGTCCAATCCAGTCCAATCCCAGACGCGCCGGCTCGCTCACACACTCCTCTCTTACTCGTTCCTCCTCCCATCCCTCTATCTCACTCCTCTCCTCACTTTGATCTCCATCTTCAATTTTCTTCTCTTCTCCCTTCCTTTTGCCTTCCCCCGAGCCGCCTTCCTCTACCTTCCCCTTCGGCGACGACTCGAGCTCCCTCACTCAGGGAAATAATGATCTTGCCATTGTAACAGCGCCACTTCCAGCCCTGCAGCCTTTATCCTTCGCCTGGTCTCCGCTGCGACGCCCGATTACTGGTCTCACGTACTCTCGACTGGGCTCGTTCCTTATCCTCCCTGGTCCACGCTCGATCCGACGATAGCAGCTCTTCTTCCTTTCTCTATCGCCTCAATCTGTGACCGCCATCGAAGCACGAACTTCGTCTTCCTCGGGAGGCCATTTATCTTTTACAGACCTACAACGGGTTCTGAGTGTCGACCGAGGCCTGCCCGCCTTCGCGCGCCCTCAGTGACAGGATCAGCTGCGCTGTCCATCGAACGACCGGCTCACGAACGTACCACGACCTGCAAAGCCACTCTTTTCTCTTCCTGTTCCAATCTTTATTTTGCCATTTACTGGGGGATTTTCGCACATATCTTCATAATTTTAACGACACTGTCCCCGGTGGAAAGTAGCGTGGTTATCTTAACGCCTCGAAGAGATTCTGGAAACCACACTTTCGAGCGACAAGACCGTACCTGGCCACTCACGTTCAACTCAAGGCGCTACACGTACGAAGACACATTTCTATAGATCGCAAGACGATTGCAAAACCATGCCGTCAGTTACAGACCGCAGAGTATACGAGGACCAAATACCGCCTTTCATGACAGTATTTGACCTGGATGCCGAGACTATGGCCGACCAGGAAACTGTCACACTATTGAATCCTAAATTCGTCGACATGGAACCCAAGAGACCGGGCATGATGAGCCCCTCCCAGCAGCGTGGCCTTCGGCCGAGTATGGTTCCTGCGGACCTAACCCACAAGCACCACGACAGCACTTCAACTCAAACCTCTGAATCGGCCGACTCTTCTCCCACAACGACGCTATCAACGACCGATTCCTCGCCCCTCTCAGATCCATCACCATCCTCGTCTCCCGATTCTCCGACCAATCTCATCCCCCTCAACAGCTTTCCCGCAACAAGCTTCGGCACCCTTGCTACCTCTACTCCCAATACTCTGCTTAGCGAACCTCCTCGGTTACGGCGTCCCATGACATCCCCTTCACCGCGCAGAGCCCGCAACATGAAGGGTCTCTCCATTCAACCACCCTTTGCCGCCTCGACTGCGACAACAACCATCTCTTTGGTTTCGGAGCCATCTTCCCCATCTTTCATCAAGCCTGTGGCCCCTGCGCCGAGGCGAAAACCTAGCCAATTGAGCCTGAAGACCAATACTTCGGACCTGATCAGCAGGACAACTCTGGAGGCCCCCCCTTCACCGGGCATGCCTCCAATGTTGCAGCGACGGGCTCTGAAGCATTCTTGTTCTTCACCCCATATGTCATCCGGTCTCAAATCCTCGACTTTTGGCCCTCCCGGTGGCATGACCTTTCCAAAAGTCCTAGAGCGGAATGAATCTGGTTTGTCAGAGGTTCTCAGGCCAACCAAGGCAAGCATGAAAACATCGTTCGAATCTGCTATTACGGAGGAAGACTCACCCATCCGAACTCAAATGGCCAACCGAGACGACGATCCGTACCGCGACAACGAGAATAACGAGGACATGAAAACCCCGGGATATCCTGATGGACCGATTGCCATCTATGAGAACAACATTTTTCTTTATGCTGAACCAACAGCGGATGAAGCGGCACAGTTTGATGTCGTGATCAACTGTGCTCGGGAGGTCCGCAATCCCTTCGAAGTGCGCAAAGCTGCTAGGGAGGCACGAAAACTTGACCAGATTCGCTACTCTACGCCCGACGGCGAGAGTCCAATTCCTGACACAGCTGTGTCAACAGCTAGCTTTGCTACTGCTTTCGAATACCCCCAAAGCGAGGATTCTGTCGATACGCCCACAACACCGAAGGCGATCCATTTCAAGGAGCCCGAATACATTCACATTCCTTGGGATCACAATACCGATATCGCACCAGATCTTATGGAACTGTGCCACATCATCGAGGATCGAACGAAGGAGGGCAAAAAAGTGCTGATTCACTGCCAACAAGGTGCCAGCCGATCAGCGAGTCTTATCATTGCCTACGGCCTCTATCAGAAGCCTGATCTAACCGTCAACGATGCCTATTATACAGCACAGGCCAAGAGCAAATGGATCAGCCCCAACATGAAACTCATGTACTCATTGCAAGATTTCCAGAAGGATGTGTCCACGAAGCGGGCTTTGCCAGCTACACATCGCCCCCGCACTGGCCGCAGCCCACCAAAACACAGACTAACCTTGTCAGCTGATCTCGTCGACATCGGCCCCAAGGCACCTCAAACAGCACCTCTACCGACGCAGCATGAGGATTTGAGGGAATCAAGACTCGGCGTGAGCTCCAAACGACTTCGAGGGAACTCTACCCCAGGGCCGCGACCAGTCTCACCGGGTCCAGCCTCTGCACCGCCTTCTTATACGTGGAAACAGGAAGCGGAGCAGAAGCTGGAAGAAGAGCACAAGCCTGTGGTTCATCTGACACCCTTCAAGCTTGGCGAGCTACCTCGGAGACCCAAGTCCAGTCAGGGCAGGCCTCGGCCTACTTTGTCACCCGCGCCGACTTTGAAATCTGGGATGAACGCCCCACCCTCACCTCGATTTTCGACTCACTCGAGCTTTGGGTTCCAAAGCATGTCATTTCCACGGTTTAATCCGGCGCCGTCCATCAAGTCGCCAAGCTCGACGTACGATGATGCACCGGTGCAAAGAACCATCACCCTACCGGGTTCATATCCCGAGAACGAGGCTCTGCTGTCTCCCCGGGCCGAGACAATGACCAACAACCCGCTTCACGAGGTCTCCGAAGTTGCCGGTATGCGGTTTGTCGAGTGCCCACCAACCCCCAGCCAGGGCTTGTTTTCCCCTCGAGCCGGCATGTTTCCCCGTGACCCGTTCTTAACGTTCGGAAGACCACCGGTGGTAGCAGACCCGCGCAGCCCCCCAACAAAGGGCGAGGCACCTATAGTCCGGTCGATTGACGATATACTATGATGAGATGCAATGGCCATAGGCTTGCTCTCCAAATTCACATCGGATTAGCGGGTTGGACCGAGCTACGACAGAACCCCCAGGCCAATGACTTGCTCATGCTTCTCGCATCTGCGACACACCTTGCTCTCTTTTGACGCCAGCATAACAGCATTTGAAGGCGTTCTTGTCGTAGGGAGGAAATTTCAATTGCACACCATCTGCCGATCGCTTCACCGTGAGTGGTCTGCAAGTTGGACGGACGACGATGCGCAGATGCCCAGGACCCGAGTTCCCGGCACCAGCATCATTCAATCGCTACACATATTCCCTACAACTCATACTTTCGCTCATCAGCAAAACACAGCGCATGGCTTATAATGGTTTTACCACGGTGCCATCATTGTCTTTCTCAGTCGATAGTGAAATTTAGGCAGAGACGGCTTCTGCCTTGCCACTTGTCTTTTCTCTCTTACCTCATGTTTGGTTTGCTTTGTCGAGCTTGGACTACAAAAGCGTTGCGGCGTACGGTAACGGCAGCTTGGGCAGTTTGATGCGCCCTTTTCGAGCAACTATTTCGTTGAGGGACAGGGACATACACGGCCAGGGAAAGTGGACACTCGTACAATATCGAGTTGTAGCAGGCATGGAGTCTTGGGGTGCGACGGGGTCCTACATTTGGAGTATGTGTGATTATAGTAGAGTGATTCGAGAAATCACTCCTGTTGAAATCAAATAGATTCTTACACTATCCACAATCATGGCTTGTGTGGCTTCTGTGTTCGACTGCCGTAGTGTAGTGAACCAACCCCAACGGTTATCAAAATACTCTAAATGTATGATTGACATCGAGTCTAGCGAACCCGCAACGCCCTTCTATATGTACCACTTTGTATGTATAAAAATCCATGAAAGCATTCCAACGCCCGGCTGTTCTTTCTAACTCGGGGATTTCCCTTTGAAGAGGACGATGTCATTCGCATCTAACCTACAAGTGCTTCTTCTCAATCTGCTGTGCCTTATTCTTAGCAGCCTCCTTAGACATTTTCTCCTGCCGCGCAATGCCCGCCTCGACGCCAATGCCGCCGAAGACAAGGGCAACACCAAACCACTGCATCTCCGTAAGGCGATGGCCAAAGGCGAGCACTGACAAGATCATGGTAAACATCTTGCGGGTGACGGTGACGGTGACGAGGAGGACGGAGGAGAAGGTTGAGAGAGTGTAGACTAGGTGAGTTAGCAGGCGAGCTAAACAGAGCGTGTCAAATCGGGGGTGACGGGGAGCAACTCACAGATAAAGACCTGGCCAACAGCGCCGCACGCAGCGAAGCCAAGGACATCCCTCCACACAGCTGGATACCGCGCCATAAAGTCCAATGCGGCGCTCAGCTCGCCCGCGCTGCCGGCAACATCCATGCCGAGCCACTCGCCGATGCCGGTAGCCACAAGCCAGGGGCTGACGACCAGATACAAGCCCGTGACGAAGGTGCTCATCAGGTTGTTTGCACACATCATCTGCGGCCCCGAGTACGGCCGGAAGGTCTGGAAGATGTGGTCCTGGGTGCTGTTGGTCAGCCCGTCAAACAGCAGGTTGATGCCCAGCAGCAGCAAGCCCCACGCAGTGCTCGCATCCTCCGCCCGCGCCTTCTTGGCCTTCTTGCCGGAGTGCAGCGTGAACACGGCGACGCCGAGGGTGACGGCCGCGACGACGAGGTACTTGTAGAGCGGGTACCTGCGGCGGAAGATGGTGATGTGCAGGAACATGACGGGCAGCAGCTTGCAGCTCTTGGCGAGCAGGAAGGTGATGTAGTCGATGTGCGCGAGGGACGCGTAGCCAAAGGGGCTGGCGAGGCTGCTCGTCACGGCCACGAGCGCGAGGGGCGCGAGGATGCGCCGCGAGGGGATCACGGGGGGCACGGGGGCGTTGCGCGGCGTCGAGGCAAAGAGGTACACGGCGCCTACGATGGCAGCGAAGACAGACTGGATCGTGTTCAGGAAGACGGGGAAGTGCCATACTTCCGGGTCGTCGACGGGGCCGTGCGGTGTCGTCGTGAGCTTCTCCTGGAGGTACGCCCAAGTCAGGCTTTGTGCGATACATGTCAGCATCATCTCTAGTCTGTCTGTCACCAGGAGATAACTTACAAGGACGCGTAGATGCCCGCAACCGCCACGACGAGCTGCAAGACTCCTGCATCTGGCTTCTCCAACACAGGCTCGGCTTCCCGCTTCACAGCGTGGCCATTGGAGCCCTTCTGGGCACCATTAGTGTCTTCCCAGGCGGCAGTAGTCTTGTTGAAGTACTCGGAGGACGACTCGCGCTGCACAGCTGGCTGTTTTGAGCGCGCCATGGCCAAACCGGTTCGTTGGAAGAACTGTAGGACAGTGTATTACTGCCAGGGAAAAGAAGTGCGTACAAGTCTCGCTGGAAGAGAAATGCAAGTCTAGATCGAGGTTAAAAGAGGGACTAAGAAGGAAAGCATGGATAAATGCATGGAGAGAGACTTGGACGAGATGGTGGAGAGTTCAACCATCAAGTTCCATCATGACAGTTGGCTTCATTTGCCTTATTTAGCACTAGACTGCCTCAAAGGCTGTGGCAGCGGGATGCCCCACTCTAAAAGCACAAGGATTACCACAAGGGTCCCTTGTGGCGTAGAAACCTTGAAGTCTCAAATTCGGATCAGCCACAGAAACGCACCCACAGACAGCGGCTCACTGCAGCGAGAGGAATAACGCCCTTGCCAAACATCACCAGATCAAATCACTATAATGCAAAGTAGGGCCATTTAGGTCGTGCTCATGACTTTAATTTTAAATATGGCTCTTTGGACTATGCTAAAGTCCATTCCCAGATAAAGATGCTTCTGAATTGCCGAGCTGGAACCTCGAGGTGTTGCCCGGGTACGCAATTGCAAAGGAGCCAGGTGCACAATGATGTGAGCCAATGTGGATAAGAGGATGGGTATGTAAGAGCGATGCGTAATTCGGATTATGTGAGCGATAAGTCGGGAGGCGCAGGTCGCGTCGTAACGTCGGAATCCGAGGGCGTAAGAGAGAAAGACGTTTGTGCGAGGTGAAAGGGGGGAAAGGTGACGTGAAGATTGAGTGGAGTTGGAAGGCAGAGACCGCGATGTGCCCTTCTCGGCCCCTTGGACGATTGCGCTATCCCTATCGTTACCGGCTCTTTGAAAGAAACTTTTGTCTGTAAGGCCGTTGCTATCGGGTCGATCCGACATGGCTGAACAGTCGTTTGGAAGCACGGTCCGCGCTATGTCGTTTCAGAGCCACCAAAATATTACTTCGCAGTAGCAAGAAGAAATGACTGCGGCGATGTTGCGATCGAGGGAAACTGATACAGACGGTATGCCAGCATGGCTTGATAGCGATGTATCGTGCCACAAAGAGGGTTGTTTAGTTAAGGAGATGAACGGGGTGAGAAATAGATGGACTCATGTCGACGTGTCAGATCCCAGTTGATGTAGCAGTGAGAGTGGGATTGAGAACAGGTGAGAAAGGAAACGGAATTGATGATATGATTTTTCTTTTTCGGCGGAAGAAGGGGGGGGAAAGGTCGGGGTTAAGTAGTTCACGGCGATATCATCGGGTATCGTCCCCAACCAGTACACACGTCTCGTAACGGGTTCAGACGTAGACATGTTCCAAGTTGCCTTGCTAAACATGAGTTTAGCAAACCACCGGGACATACCAGGGCAATGAATCGAGACGGTTGGAGGTCAGAGGTCGTCTACTCGTTCTCCTGAAGCTGGCTGCGGCGCATCTTCTCCGCCTCGAGGTTCTCGTAGAGAAGGAACAGTGCCGATTCATTGGCCTTGGCCGTGCCCATAATGGTGAACATGCGCTCGCCGGTCTCGTCATGAGGTGCCTAAAAAGTCGAATGTGAGTGACACTAGACTCAGATCGTTGAGGAATTTACTTACCTTGGCGATAGAGATGCGAGCGCCCGAGGTCTTGCGGATCTCGCTAATCTTGCTGCCAGCACGCCCGATTATGCAGCCCACCATGTCAGCAGGGATACTGATATTCTGTGTCTGGATTTCTTCGCCATTCTCGTCGTGGGTGGGCGGGCCTCGAATGGCTGCGTCAGAGTCAGAGCGGCGATTATACGGCCTTGAGCTGCCGTTACTAAAGTCGGCACCGTTGCCGGTTCGCATGACGCGAGGGCTACCGAATTCGCTCCTGCCTGACCCTTGGCTGTATCCTACTCCGCCGCCAACACTTCCGCTGCCGGTAGAAGGTTGGGTACGAACAACAGGGTTGTAGAGGACGGTTCCAGTACCACGCTGCCAGTCATCAACCAAGCACTTGCAGATCTCCCACACGGCGCGCTGGAGGCCCTCGGGAGTGCCTTGAACCTCGACGATCCTCTCGGTGGACTGGGGTAGCATCTCCTTCTGGGCAACCATGCGGACTCCTGAGGCATCCTGGATGTGCTTGATCTTGAGACCCTGCCTTCCGATGATGGTTCCCATCTGGTTGTGCGAGATGAGAAGCTTGATGGCTTTAGTAGCATTGTTAGCGTCTTTCGGGATATGAATCGCGCCATGAGGCACCAGATGTTGACATACGATGAGTACCGTTGCTTTGGACGACGCCTCCCATACCCATGGCAGGAGCTCCCTCAAGCAAAGCGCGGGCAACAATAGCATAAGCTCGGGAAATGGCGTCGCAACCACCAGTGATGGTCAGAACACGATCGTGAACACCCTGGACAACCTTGCTGACGCCGGCCTTGACGCCGGTCTCATCCCTGAGATCGGCAACATTCTTGCCGCCCTTGCCAATGATGACACCAGCTTCCTTGGAGGAAACAATGGCGCGGAGGGTGAGTTGGGCTTGGGCGTATTCCTCGTCCGTCTTAGGGGCGGGTTCGCCGTCCGGTCCGAGACGGTCCTCCATTCTAAGCTGGTCCATCTGGTCGAGGATGTCGCTGCCGTTGGAGGGGATATTGTCCTGAGGGGTCGACATTTTGGTACGATGTCGAGGAGCGCGGCGGGCTGTTCGAAGGTTGGAAGTGGTTTGAAAGGGGGACAAACGGGAAGAATGTCCAAAATGTTCTACCTGGTATGTTAGAGTATGGTTCGACGAATATCAGTGTAGGTAAAGCGGTTGCGGCTTTGCGACTCGGGTGCACCAGGAACTGGGCAGCGCACAACACAAAGGATTCAGATGAGGCGCGTGGACAGCTGTGGACTTGTAGCCGATAATGCACCCGTGTAACCTGAGCTGAGCATGGAAAAGAAATAGTTGACTGACCTTGAACGTCGACGCTGGGGAGGATGCGAAGACACAGAGGGACGTCGGAGAAGGCGGGGGTAGCGGGATGAGAATGGTGGTGCAGTGTATTTTTTCCTGCGGTCGTGTACGCGAGGCGGGATAGCGGGGTCAAGGATCGCGAGCGCTCCGTTGAGAAAGCGGCGGCGGCGGAGTGTGGGCTATTGTGCGGCAAACGGGAGGCGCCAACAGCTACGGAGAGGATGACGGACGAAGAGATGGAGAGGATGCGAGGGGAGGGGAGAGGAGGAAGGGGTGAGATGGAGAGAGCAGGAGAAGAAGAGAGAGGAGATGCCACGCGAAAGTAGAGTGAGGTGAGGTGAGGTAAGGTGTAAGAGATGCGTGCGCGGAGTGGGTAGCGGGTGAGGAGGATATGGAGCAGAGCTCAGGTGGAAGAGGTGGATAAGGGAAACGGGCCAGCCAGGGCGAGAGCGAGGCCTGAGCCAGAATGGGCACAGAAGTCAATCACACAACGGCACTGGGTGGTAGCGGCTTGGAGCCTCTAGGTAGGTACCTTGGGCGCTACTGCCAACCAGGTAAGGAGGTACTTGCCAAGTACTGAGGGGACACAGAGACATTTAGATACCTACTAAGCACCTGGAAATTGTGAGTAAGTGGCCACTCTTCAATGTACTTAAGTAGCTCAGTAGGTACCTCAAGTACTTACAGTACCTCCCACACTAACCTAGTAGCGCTATCTACGACAACTGACAACCAGGAAAGGACCTTAGTGGGGTGTGCGGGTTGGATGGAAAGGAAGGGATGAACCTTAAGAACCACAGCTACCTCAGTGAATGGAAGGCCCGACACGAGGATGCTAAGATCACCTTATCGAATCAATCAAATGGTGACTACCAGTATCCGTTAAGACAACTTCTACCGTAAGGTATCAGGTACTAGCTCAAAGCCACTGGCTTGCCGCACGGGCACTTGGGAGAGTTGTGAGCTCAGCCTGCGCGGTGCATACCTACTACTAATAAGGCACATGGTTCTGTAAGACTCTCAATAACAAGCAGCTGTCGAGACCAGTTGGGTCGCGACCACAAAGAAGCTGGGAAGCTCACACAAGCTGAGGCTTCAGCCCTAAGGTACCTTTGAAGCCTGGCAAAGTAATGTTAGCGAACAAGTGCTAGTCACTGAGTCGTCCGTTAACTCCAAGTAAGGTAAATTTTGGTTCAATGTTGCAAGTTGTAGCTTGAACGCCACCACTGTTGAAGTCGCGGGAGATAGGCACGATACATTACGGCAGTTAGGCCACCTGCCGTAGTCCGAGGCCGCAGCGGCCCATTCCACTCCACTGTACGGATACGTCCAATTGATTTCGGGACCCATCCAAGCGGAATAAATTGTGCCTTCTTGTGCGGGTCGACATTGAAGGATCAACACTTGGTTTGCGCTTAAGACAAATGTGGAAGTGTTTACGACTTGTGAGAGATGTTCCCTGGCAGCCTTTGGCACGCGGGAACAAAGACAAACAATGCTTGGCATCTGCCACTTAGCCTCTTTGAGCATCAAGCAAGCATCCCGGAGTTTTATCATCATTGTTACCGGGCTTGTCAGACAGGGAACGCCTGAAAGTCTGACGCGCCTGGGTGTGATAGACACCCTGGCACCTGGTCATTCGGGGGGTTTTGACCACACCCACTCAACCCAGGGTTGTCCTGATGGGTGATGGGGCGGGTAAGGGAAATGCCATTTATTTACCAACCCTCTGTGTTTGATATCCTCTTCTTCTGTCCCCTGGTATTCTCATCCAAGATTGGCTTAGAACGAAGACAACTGATATAGGTTGAGAAATGTGACGAAACCCCGGAAGCTTCCGAAACCCCGGAAGCTTCACTGACTAGGTTGATTGATAAGACGAAGATCCCGTCTACTTGATGGGCCTCAGGCCTCACGTAGCCTCAATACTACCTTACAGTACCATTGGCTTGCCACGACTGTTTACGTATGTCGAGACACACCTAAACTCATGAAGTAGTCGTATGCCAAGCAATTAAAAACAGCCAGCCAGTCCCGGGCCGGCATCCATCCTTTCCGCTTCCCGTCCTGCTGCTCCCCAATTGTGAGATGCCATGAAGCGGCCAGCCAATAAGTACCCATGACTGATGCCATGGCTCAGTCTTCGAGGATGACCGGGCAATGTCTCACAGTCGCCCTCTATCTGCACCATCCGGCTGTATTCAAGGCCTCTCCAGACTAGTTGAGCTTTCCATTGGATCAAATTGAAAAATGCCCGAGGCTACAAAGAATTCTTCATCGCCAGTTGATGACCTAGCTGATGGTCCTATTTACATGCTATTATATCAAACAGAGCCCCAATTCCAAGTCATCGGTCTGACTTGTTTTTATCTAGAGGTTGCCTATAGTATAGGATCCAGCTCATCGCTGCCGTAAATTCCGCTCGTGCTCCAACCAAAAGTTCTTACACGCTTTATGTCCCCAGTGGTCAACCCACCACTCCCCAAAGCTATCTTCCACCTCATGGTCAACCTTGACCACTCGTTCATCTCTCTTCAGTCCACAGATTATACACGCCTTGGGGGCAGTTGGTACCATCTTGGCTGTCTGCACCGTCATGTTCTCGCTAATCTCGGGGACCCTGAGAGGTGGGCCCTGGCCGGCAGACTTGGCCGCCGCAACGGCAGAACGTAGGCGGCCAACCTGCTGACGCCATGCGGCAACGACATCAGCCGCCTCACGATCCTCCCGCAGCGACTGGCTCTTATCCACGCCCGCAAGCTTCATGCCTTTGCTTCCCGCGGCCGAGATCGACATGCTTTTGGCCAGAATCTTATCTCGATGCCATCGCTGTTTGCGACCTGCGATGACGTGGGCAGCTGTTGTTGCTAGAAGAATGTAGCCCCGGAGAAAGTCCACGGCTTTAGGGTTTGATAGTATACGCTGCTTAATCGAGGAGCTGTGGCCCGATATGGGTCCAAACAGGGTATTGCCAGAGGCGATAAGGTCGGGGAACGCGGATAAGATAACAGAGGGAGGCGGAACGTTGATCGGTGGAGGAGCATCGTTCTGAAGTTCAGTGTGTGATGGCTGGACGTTATCGACGGTGTCCCAATCCCAGCTGTCAGGTGGCTTTACCGAATCTGTATTCGCCTTTTTACTGTCACTGGCTTGGAAGTCGTCCCAAGCTCCCCATCCATCTTCCTCGCCTTTGCTCGCAGCCGCTTTAGTTTCCGTGGTGCTTTGAAAAGATGGCCATGCTGTGACTGGTGACGCCTCCTTGGGCCTTTTCATCTCGTTAGGCTCAGTCGGCGTCTTGATAGCCAAGTCGGGGAAGGGGTTACGCTTTTGGAAGGATGGAGACCTGGGTGCCTGAGGGTAGCTAGAAGTGGTGGTGCCAAATGCCAAAGGTCCAAGAAGCTGGCTAGGGGGGTCCTTTTTGATCGGCTGCACTGGAGACTGTTCAGGCTCTTCCAGTGAAAGCAGATCCATTGACGGAAGGGTTGTCTTGAGTCTTGAAGGTACTGGCGTAGCTGCCACCTTTGGAAGCGTCGCGGTTGGAGCGGGAGCCACAGTCTCGAAATCCCCAAACTCATCGTCATCGTCATCGTCACCACCTTCAGCAACTTGAAGTTCAAAGTCTTCGGCATCAAATAGAACACCAGGGTCGTTTGACGCGGTCGACTTCAGCTTGGCCTTCATACGGGGCTGTTGTGTTTCATAATGAGGTGGCTCCGGTTTCCACTGCTGCTTGAGCTGCGACTGATGACTACTGGTTTCCTGCTTAGGAGTACCAAGGGCCTTTTGGCCAAAGGGACCGACATCGACAAGACTATTGGACATGAGATCGAGGGTAGGTGCCCTGACAATACGGGTCGGCGGCCGTGGCTTAACGCCAGATGGACGCTCCGCGAGAGCCGGAGCAGGGCTCCAGCTTGTTGGACCAGCAGCCGCGCCAGACACCCAAGCAATGGGATGGGGTGCCGGGCTCGAGGTCTGAAGAGGGATAGAAGGAATAGTTGAAGGTTGTGACGATTGTGCTACCTCGAAGTCGCCCCAGCCATCATCATCGTCCTCAGCTGCTGGCGCTGGCTCCGATGGAGGGGGTACACCTCCCCACGCGTTCGACGCAACGGCTGAGGATTGAGCCTGAAATGAAGGCCATGGTTGCGTATTTACCGGCGAAGCAGAAGTGGTAGCATTGACAAAATTGAAAGGATCCTCGCTCCTGGTATGCCGTGAAGGCTGAGAAGGGGGTGGTTGTTGCACCTGAGTCTGAAGTGGTGTGGTCTGTTTGGGAGGAGGAGGCGTAGGGTCGCTCGAGAGGCTGTTAAACTCAGCGAAGAGATCTGCAGACATGATAGAGCATCTGTTAAGGCATGCTCCCTGTCGTGGTCATGGGCAAGTTGAGGAATAGGCGTGAATCTGAGAAAACGTGATTGGGGGGGGGGGG